>BHFV01000179.1:0-40847 GCA_003568905.1 Trebouxiophyceae sp. KSI-1
CCCCCACACACACACACACACATACACACCTCCCGCCATCTGCCCTGCATAAGAGGCGGCCCTCGCCCCTGCTGTCTGCTGCATAGCGGCCCGCCCCCTCTCCTGCAGTGTGTGCTGCATCAGAGGCTGCCCTCTGCAGTGCGGTGCGTTGCTTTTGAGCCGGCGCAAAGTTCCCCAACCTTGGCAGGGAAGCTGTGGAGGCGGTGCTCACCATGCCGCTGTCGCGCAGCATGATCAGAGAGCAGGCCGGGAGGGCGCAGCGCTGGCAGCCCTGTCGGCCGCCAGTTGCCCAGCATGCGTCGGACAATGCAGTGTGCATGGCTGCGGCGCATAGCCAAGCAGCCGCAGCTTTCGCCCCTCAGAGCACAGGCAGCTGCCGTTTGGTAGGGGCAGGCCAGCTGGCAGGGGATTGCGGCACGCTGCTATGAGGCTATTTGGGGCTGCTGCTGAGGACGTTTGCGGCTGCTGCGCTGGCAGGCGGCGCTCAGAAGCAGAAGCGCAAGCTGGGGCAGGACGGGCAGCCGTTGGATGGCAGCACTGCACTGCCGGCAGGTGTGCTCTCCGGAGCCTGGGCCCGCAGCTCGCCTGCCTCGCAGTCTTGTATTGCAAATGCATGCTCCCGTGACAGCTGCCTGCCGCCTGCCTCTCTGGCGCCCTGACCAGTGGATGCGCTAGCGCGCTCCAGCTGCGGCGCTCTTGCAGGGCCGGCTCATGCCAGCCAGAGTTCCAAGCCTCGGCCGAGCCATGCGGTCCCCCCCCTGGAGAGTGTGCAGCCGCGAGCGCTGCGAATGCCTGTGATTGTGACTGACGTAACTGCTCGCTGTAACTGCTATTTGTAACTGATGTGACTGCTGCAGGCGCGCCGTCCGGCGACTCGCACGAGGACGCCGGCATGCTGTCGAGCGAGGAGGAGGGCCCCTCTCGCGGCAGGCGCCGGGGGCGGCCATCTGGCGGCCGCGGGCGGGGACGCTCCCGGCCCCGAGGCCGCCCGCCCGCGCCAGGCGCGCCTTTTCTCCTCCCTGGCCTCCATGTGCGTCGCGGCAGTGGGGGGTGCGTGTAACTCCTGCGCGTAACTCTACACCCTGCTTTGCAGATTGGGTGCTGCTGCGCGCGCAGCCGTAATGAGTTGCATTCGAGTGTTGAGTGCTGGAGCTGTGCCTGCGCTGTGCAGGCAGGCACACCCGCGCCGGCAGGGGAGGGCAACGAGTCATAATGAAGCTTGTTGACGTGCCCGCGCCCGGCGGCGCCGCCCTGCCAGTGCTCGCCGCCCCTGCTGCTGCTGCTGCCGTCGCTGCACAGCCTGCAGCTGACCCGCCAGCTCCTGCTCAGCCCGCGGCGCAGCCGGCGGCCGAAGTGGCAGCCCAGCCGGAGCCTGCTGCAGCGCCGGCAGCAGCTGCAGAGCCCGCTGCTGCCCCAGAGCCCACCGCGGCCCCAGCTGCAGCGGTGCCACAGGCGAGCTCCCATGCGGAACCTGTTAAGTGCTTTGAGCAGGCTCCTTGTGGCTGAACACCCTGGCAGCTGCTGCGGTTGCCCTGCCTGCAAGCTCATCGCCTGCGGCGGCTGGCAGCGGCTGGAATGACGGCGGCGCTGCTTCTGCGTGCAGGGTGCACCTGCCACGGAGGCATCCTCAGAGGCGACCGTGGCTGATGCTCTGGAAGAGCAGCCGACAGCAGCCCAGCCGGCGGCAGCGCCAGCTGTGCCTGACTCTGGCCAGCCTGCGGCTGCAAGCCAGACCGGAGGCGAGGAGGCTCCCGCTGCATCAAGCGGGCCGGCTGCCTGAGCATGCCGCCCTGGCGTCAATACTGCACTTTCAGTGTCTCTGACCCCCTTTTACATGTGTGAGCGCCGCAACAGAGCAGCCTTGCGGAGCAGCCGCGGCTTTTGCGCTGCAGGCCGAGCGGGGCATGAGAGAGCGACTGACTCTGTAAACCAGATTTATCATCCCACACCAGTGCATCAATGATTTGAGCACGTTTGCGCACAACATAGCAGCCCTGGTGCAGCTTTGCAATCACAATTATGCGACGCAGGCAACAGCAGGGAGGTTGACGGCCAGCAAGCTGAGCACAATGCACTTGGATATTAAGCCCTAACGAGCCTTCAACCCTGCAGGCCCGGTGGGAGCAAAGTGTGGGCTTATCCCGCGCCCGACGTCAACCTTCTTTCCTGTGGAGGTTGCAAGCAGCCAGGAGCAGCTCCATGCTCTGGTTGTCAGCGCGGCCGGGGGACGGCGCCTGCTTCCGCAGAGCCTCTGAAGTCTTTCATGCCCTGTTGCACACCGTGTGCACAGAAAGACAGGCCTCTCGCCAGTGCCAGAGGTGTGCGACACCGCACATGGAACAGGGCACAGCCTTACAACAACGGCAGCGCTCTGGGGACAAGTCTGACAGCAGCAACGCCACCGACGGTGGGCGGGACGGCTAATGATGATACAGTGCCCGCTGGCACGACCAAGCACTCGCAATCTCAAGAGGGAAACAGCAACAGCGTGTGCCGGAGCTGTGCAGCCGTCAGCGGCTCTCCTCTTTTCAGGGCCAAGCAAGCCCTCTCAGGCCTCGCAAATGTAATCGTCTGGCAGCCAATCTGAGCAGGGCAGTCCGGAAACATAGGGGCCGTCATCAGCAGCAGCGGGGACGGCTCTGCTGGTTGCCGCGGCGGCTCCGGAAGGAGCGCCGAGGCGGCGTCTCTGCCACGCGCTGCCGTCAATCAGGCAGCCGCCGCCCGTTCCGGCTGGCAGCAGGAGCTTTCTCCTCCCCACACCCCGCTCACAGGTCATCCTCCTCCTCCTGGGACTTCGCCTCGGTGACGGCGAACTCGTCAGCCTGGGCATCGTCCGCGACCTGCCGGCTGAGCAGCGACAGCTTGGCCAGCATGCGGGCGACCGACTCCGCGCGGCTGCCGACGGGCGGCGGCGCGGCACGCTCCGCCGCAGCCGCCTGGGCCGCGTCCGACTCCTCGCTGTCGATGCGCCCCTCCTGCGTCCACGTCTCCAGCTCCACCCGCAGCCCGGTCAGCTCCTTCTGCGTGTCCAGCAGCTGCTGCCGCAGCGCGCCGCGCTCCCGCGCGCTCGCCAGCAGCTGCCGGTAGCTGGCCTGCAGCCGCACGGGCGATGCGACTTCAAGCCGAGACATGACGACGAGAGCATGATGGCAGCGGGAGTGGGTCGGGGCAAGCTGGTCAGCCAGCTGGCATCGGTATTACGCAGAAATACGTTTAGTTGCACAGTCATATTTTAAATTATTCTTACTGTTATTAAGAGAGAGTGAGATGGCATTGTGACTGCCATGGTGCTTGTCAGCAATTCAACATGACCGTCTGTGAGCGAATGTGGCTGCTGAAGGCTGCAGGGTGCGTCCTGTGGGTGGAGCATGGGCTGGCATGCAATCGGCACAGCAGCAGCTCGAGTGAAGAGCCAGATTGCTGCTGCTGCGGCTGCCATCCCTGCTGCCAAACCTTGCTCAGCAGCCAGCCTGCATACCTGCCGGCCTTCTGCAAGCAAGTTGGTCCGATGCCATGGCTGAAGGCGAGCCCCAGCCACTCCCACCAAGCATGTCAATTCCCACATATGCGAGTTGGGAAGATGGGGATGGGAAAAGGGGGGAAAGGGGCGGCCCACCGCCAGCTCCACGTCCTTGTCCTTGAGGGCGGCGTGCGTGGTGAGCAGCTCGGACTTGGCAGAGCGCAGCCGGCTGTCTCGCTCAGCAAGGGCCGCCCGCAGCAGCACCAGCTCGCGCGCGCGCTCCCTGCCGGCAGACGAGCGGGTCAGGCTACAAGTCTAGAGTATGGGTCTCAAGTGTACCAGTGCCTCCAGTCTATCCAGGTCTGCAGTATGGAGACTACAAAGTATTCAAGCCAATAGTTCAAGTATATCAAGTCCCAAAGTCTGGAGCAGGCAGAGCTTGCAGGCGGCAGCAGCAGGCACAGTCGCAGCTGTCCGGGCGCCGGAGATCGGGGTGCATCTGCGGATTCTGGCAAGGCAGGGCTCAGCCCCAGGTGAATCAAGGGTAATTCCCTTGCTTTGAGCCCAAGAGCGCGCCTGGCGGTCTTGTTGCTGCGCTCGAGCTCGGTGCTGACGGTGCGCAGCTCCGCGTTGGTCAGGCTGAGCTCCGCCTTCATGATCTTGACCTCGGCCGGGTCGGCCCATGCCGTCGGCTCCGCCAGCTCGACGCCCCGCGCGTTCGCGCCGAAGGACGCCGGCGAGGAGGAGCGCGGCGGCGGCACGGACAGGCTTTGCGAGTGGTACAGGTCGTCCAAATCGTCGGCCGATGCGACAAACATCTCGATTGTGCCGGTGTCACCCTGCGTCAATGGGCAGCGCACTGAGCTCAGGTGGAGCTCGAGAGGAGCTGTGGGGAGTCGAGGGAGCATATGGCGCTGTTCGAGCGAGGCTACGTCGGTGGGAGCGAAGGCTGGAAGGCCTGAAAGCAGAGGGGAAGCGAATGGTGGAGGCCAGGCGGCAGAGCAGCACCCGGGAGGCGCCGTTCACGGCGGCGCCATTGTAGCCGGCCCCGTTGGATGCCGCTCCATTGCCGTTGCTGGAGGCACGCGGCGCTAGGCGGGGTCGGGCTGCCTTGACGGCATGGCGGGCAAATGAGCGGGTCCTCGCACTCAGCCGCGGCCGCACCGCGCCCTGCGGGGCACCATTCCGCCGTCCAGGCCCCTGGAGACGCGCCTGGGATCGCGACAGCGCCTGCAGCTGACCTAAAAGCGACCTGGCGCGCCGGAACGGAGCAGGGCACCGGATGGCGCGCAGCGGTGCACCAGCGCAAAGCACGGCCGGGGCGCCGGCACGTCGATGCAGGAGCCCCCAATGATGGATGCAGGCGCACCTGAGCCGTGCCAGCGACGTGCATCTTGGCGGGAGCCGGTGGGAGAAGTCTGCTAGCGGGCTTTCCGCAGCTCCAGCGCTGGGGCCGGGATCAGCGGTCGGCTGGGGGCCCAGCTGGCCTCCCTCCGCGTGCGCGGAGCGCTGGCAGGCGCGGGTATATGCCGCAGCCGCTGGTTTGCCGGTCCTCACTTCCGGTCTCGAGCAAACCGGCCTGGCTCGTGTTGGTCCTGCAGTTTAGGCGTGAGCGGGCTGTGTGTCGCACTGCTCGCGTTCTGAGGAGTTTTGACGGCTATGCCGGAATGGTATGAAGCGAGAGTTGCTGAACAATCTTTCTGCTCAGCTTTTGGGCTCGAGAGGTCCCTGCCCCTGCAGCACATTCTTGCGCTTGCAGGCGGGCATTGCGATGCGTACAACCATCTTCTCGACCAGTGTACCTGCCAGACCGCCGCAATGCCACAATGCGGCGGCCATGCCGGCGCCATGCATGCACACCCTCCTGCAGAGAACAGGAGCTTGCAGCCGTCTGGTCCCAGCGATCAGGAACGTGCGGAAACGGGCCGCAGCAGCTAATACTGCGCAGCAAAGCGGCGAAGTCGCGGCGGACGCCTTCCTTGACACCGTCAAGTGGGATGCGGCGGGCCTGGTGACCGTGATTGCGCAGGTGCTTGCTCTTTTGCTGAAGTCTATGAGGTCGTCCGAGTGTATTGCTGGCCTTCACGCATGCAATTCAGCCAGACCTCGCCTGGACACCCCACTGTCTCAGAGAACAATGGCATGGTGCAGGACGTGGACACGGGCGAGGTGCTCATGCAGGCCTTCACGGACCGCGCGGGGCTGCAGGAGACGCTGCAGACGCGGCACGCCTCCCATCCTCCCCCCCGGAAGGTCTACGACAAACTCGTGCGCCTGCTCAAAGACGCCACACCACTGAGCCCAAGCCACGTCTGCTGTGCCCGCTCCAGGCTGGCCACGTTCTACAGCCGCTCGCGGCAGGAGCGGTGGTGCAAAGGCGAGACCTCCGGCAACTTCATCCGGGTGACAGGCGTCTTCCTGGACTGCGACCGCGACTCGGTCGTCTACCTGGGGCAGCCGGACGGGCCCTCCTGCCACACGGTGCCGCCTCCCTCTCCCGACCTGCCTGCCTCCTTGGGAGCAGCTCCTTGGCCACCGCCTCTGTCGCATTCGGGGCAGCTGCGGCACCTGCAGCTGCCACGGTGAGGGCACCCGCGCCCGATCCGACAAGGCACAGCAGCCGCAGAGGTGGGAGCAGCGCCTAGCCTAGCGGGGCGGGTGGGGGGATGAAGGGACGATTGGCTTGTGCGGCAGCTGGGCCGGCACTGCGGGCGCCAAGCAGAGGCGCAGCAGCTGCATGCCGCCAGGCAGGCCTGAGCGGGTGCTGAGGCGGGCGTGAGGGGGCGCAGGGCGCGGAGACGTGTTGGTACACCGAAGCGGCTGCCACCGGTGCCGGAGCGGTGCTGGAGGCGGAGGACCAGGCCGGCCGGCGGCACTCTCCCGAGCCCAGCCTGCTGGCGCTGGAGGGCATCATCCGGCAGCGGCGGGCGGACAGCGAAGCCAACACAGGTGGCCGCCCCCGCCGCGCAGTCACCAGGCAGCTGCTGGGAAGCTCCTGGGAAGCTGCCGCCCACTGCACGGGCCCAGCCGCGCAGCACTGCTCCGGGGAGAGCCGCAGCCGACGCCCTGGGGGGTTGCACACGCCGGAGTGTGACGTAATGCGCGGCGTCGCCCCCCTGCGCTGCCAGGCGGCAAGCCCTCCTGGACGGCGCGGCTGCTGGCCGACCGCGGGCTGCTGTGCTCCAAGATCCGGGAGGAGGCGGGCGAGCTGTGCCAGACGCTGGAGGCGGACGAGGGCGCGGAGCGGACTGCATCCGAGATGGCGGACCTGCTGTATCACTCCATGGTGCTGCTGAATGCGCAGGCAATACCGCACTTCCCCTCCTCTTTCCCGAAAGGTTTGACTCAGGCACAGAGGCTGCTATCCTTCATTGGAGCCCATTTGGAGCCTCATTGGAGCTGGAGAAGTGCCGTCTGCGCAACATGTCGGCATTGCGGCTGGCAGCGGGCGGCCCGTTTCCCTGCAGCTGCGAGCTCCGGCCTTGAGGCCGCCAGGCTGGCTATGGGCTCGTGCGGTCTTCGCGTAGGTGCCTGACGCGGGACGTGGCTTTTTTGAACCAGGCAAATATGGTTGAAAAAAGAAAGCAACAAAGCGGAAAAACAGGAAAAAGAGAAAGAGCTGTTTTCGACCCGCAGGGCGTCAGCTGGAAGGAGGTGTGCCGGGAGCTGCGGTCGCGCTTTGCCCGGTCGGGCATCGAGGAGAAGGCCGCTCGACGGCCGAAAGCCGCCGGCGGCTGAACCGGCTCCCCCTCTGCAGCTCCTGCCTTTGGCTTGCGTGCTGTCTCAGCCTTCCCGTTGTGCACCGCTGGGTCCTCCTGACAACATCCGTTGGCATGGTTCGAAGCGAGAAAAGGCGACCGTGCGGCGCAGCCGCGGCGCTGTGTGCGGGGGCCTTGCACCATGCACATGCCGGCCACCTCGCCTTGACGCACGCCTTGCACCCACATTCACGCACCGTTCAAAGCGCACATGACGGCCACAGGTCCCCGTCTCGTCTCTCAGCTCCTCACTGAACGTGCGTTGCACTCCCCACGCCCCCTCCCTCATCCATTCACCCCCGCAGAGCGTGTCGTCTGTCACAGCTCAGAGGCGTGTGCATTCGCTCTCGCAGCCTCTCCCCTCCCCTCACGCAGGCTGTCGCTCTCGCAGCCTCTTCCCTCCGGTAGGCGGTCACACGGGCTGCAGCACGCTGTGGATGGTGCCCAGGTCCTGCAGCTCCCGGCCGGCTAGCGTGCGGTCCAGATCGGCCCACCAGGCCCCCAGGAAGCGCTGCGCGATGATGCGGAACCAAGGGGACCACAGCCGCCCCGATTCTGGCGCCATCAGCTGCGCCAGCCGCTGCCGGCTGACCCACTCGACCGCCTGCACCTCCTCCGGGTTGGGCGCCAGCGCCAGGCCCGCCGGCGCGCGAGCAAACAGGATGTAATCCATCTCGTGCTCGCCCCAGCCGCCCGGCCCCATGCTGTCGGCCGCGCAGTAATGGAGCCGCGTCAGGTACTGGAAGCGCTCCGCCGGGAGCGCGGCCGGCGAGATGCCGAGCTCGTGGCGCAGCTTCCGGACGGCCGCCGCCTTGGCGCCCTGCAGCGCAGGAGCAGCCGGGTGAGTAAGTTTGGGGGTGTGCACCAATATATGTCTCGAGGGAAATGTTTGTCCGTGTGTTGCTGTGCAGGCGCGATCTTGACGGGGGCGCACCGCATGCAGGGCATGAAGCGACCTCGGTAAAGCAGATTGCTGCGTGGGCCGCTGGTGCCACCCCCATCCTCAAAGAGCCCAAAAACCTGCTTGGCCGCGTCCACCCCTTTGAGCTGCTCGGCCTCCTTGCAGACGGAAGGCCTGCCAAAGACGAGGGGCTCACCGGGACGCTGCCGTCTGCGATGGCCTGTGGGCTGTCCAGCTCGGGCGGCTCCTGGCCGTGCAGCGGGTGGCTGCAGCAGGTGTTGGTCCAGACGTTCGGGAACGTGACCTTGCCAGCCGCCCGCTGCTGCAGCAGCAGCTCGTCCCGATCGTTGAAGAGGAAGACCGAGAAGGCGCGATGCAACTGCCCCTGCGGCTGGCTGGCGTTGAATCTGTGCGCATCGTACTTGCTGGCGGCGCCGATCACCTCATCCTCCGCCGTCACCGTGATGCACTGGTCCTTCAGCATCAGCTCCTCCTGCGAGCCCGCGCCTACAGCAGCCCCGCCTCCCTGCTCACATCAGGCAGTGGCCTTTGTGCAGGAGTTGGCAGCGCAGGGAGCAGAAGGAGGCTCGCCATCCCAGGCCTGCCGGGCGGCTGTGGAGCCAACACTCTGCATCTGCAGCGTCGGCCCTGGGGCCAGAGATCTGGCGGGCAGCAGCTGCGGCCGCAGCGGACCTGCGAGCCGGAAGGACTGTCAGTTTTTCTTGAAGTTTATTGGCCTGGGCATGCCAGTTGGCCCCAAGCGAGGTGGGAATAAAGTCCGACGCTTTGATTCATGCCGTGACTTCTGAAACACTGCCTGGGAGTGGGCCGCGCCTGATTGGCGTCCCCAGCAGCTCAGGCGGGCAAGCTTCATGCGCCAACCTCGCTGGACTACGCGTCGCCGCGATAGCTTTCGTTTATCAGCCAATGTCTGCCATGCGTCTATCCCAGTGTTGTCTCAAACCGAAACTTTTTCTTGTGCTCTCTTCTTGTCATCGGCAGCCCGTGCCCCAGGCTGTGGCGCTTCAGCTTAGCGCCTCCCACACCCCACGTCCGCACAACGCACAGTTCACCATTTAGAAGCCGATCTCGTGCACACTGGCCTCGCTTCGAGCCCTCGCCGCGGCTCGCTGCATGTAGCGCCTCGTTCTGCCATGCACTCTGCGAGGAAAGCAGCGCTGCTCGCCCTGACGTTGCTGGTCAGCGCGGCCCAGGCGCGCCTGCTAGGCGGTGGCAAGGAGAAGCCACCGGCGCTCAAGTGCCCCTCCAAACTGCCGTCGTAGTTTTGTGCGGCACTTTCATCAGTGCCGAAGCACCTCTGCCTGAACTGGGTTCCTAGTCTGCGCAGGAAGGACAGTGGCCGCAGTGATGGAGCCGGCGGACCGTGGGTGGAGTACCTCTCCTGGGAGCCACGGGCCATGCTGTGCGACTCCTGCCACACTGCAGGCCCCCGACAGCCTCGAGCCGCTGGCAGCCTCGCCTGAATTGCGTTGCCTGCGCCTCGCAGATTCCACCAGTTCCTCAGCCCCGAGGAGTGCGACCACCTGGTTGCGGCGGTAAGCCTGATTTTCTCAAACTCTTGGTGCAGTCCAGCCAAAGGAAGCAGCCGCGTGTAGGCGCTGACGCTTGCCTGCACCCTCTCACGCCTTCTGCAGGCCATGCCTTTCATGGAGAAGAGCACAGTGGTGGACAGCGACACCGGCCAGAGCAAGCTCGACTCGTGGGGCACCCTTCCTTCCGTTCAGCATCCCAACGCTTGCCCTGCCGGCCGCTGCCTGAGGCACACATGCTGGCATCTGTGCAGCGTGCGGACCAGCTCCGGCACGTTCCTCAAGCGGGGCGGCGACGATGTGCTGAAGGCGATAGAGGCGCGGATCGCAAAGCAGACGATGCTGCCCGTCGAGAATGGGGAGGGCATCCAGGCACGGCCTGCTTTCCCCCATCTCGCATTGGAGCTGGGAGGCTGCCTGGGCTCAGGCTTCGCAGGCTGAGCGGCTGCTGCGTGCACCTCTGCGGCTGCGGAACTCCCAGCACCCCCGGCCCCAAGGCCCCCCGATGGGCAGGCAGTGCAGCCAGCTCAGCTGGGGACGGTGGCCGCAGATCCTGCGGTACAACCACGGAGAAAAGTACTCCAGCCACTTTGATTTCTTCCACGACACGGTGCGCGCCCCCGCCTCTGCCTGCCAGAGACCCCCGCGGCTCGAGAGGCGCTGCGTGGGCTCAGTGGCTTGCACTCCACCCGGCTGTCCCCGCCGCTAGGCTCGAGGTCTGGGTGGTCTCTTGAGCCCAAAACTCTGCATCTGCTTGGGGACGTCGACGCCTGTTTTGGGTCCCTTCAAAGTCTCACAGCGGCTCGGTGGCTCACGCGGCTCCCGCCCGTGCCTGCTGGCAGGTCAACACCGCCAACGGCGGCCAGCGGGTGGCCACCGTGCTCATGTACCTTTCCGACGTGGAGGAGGGCGGCGAAACGGTGTTCCCAAACAGCGCGGACAAGCCCGTGCGCTCCGCCCCTCAGCCGCTCATGCGTGTGCAATGGAGGCGTGGCAAGAGCAGCGTTTGCCGGTGCCTGCATCGGCGCCCTGTACATCCGCTGGGAGGCAAATCGACGATCCCCTCCACGGCCGAGATCAATTGTTTTTTTTGGTTTACATTAGGAGGTTTGGGTCGGAGTTTCCCCATGTTTTATTATCATTTTTAGGAGCCGTGAGCGCGGCTCCATTGCACTCGAGCCATTGCCTGCAGCCTATGCAGTGCCTGGCATGGCCCTTGTTGCTTTGGAAAAGCACCGCTTTCGTGGCAGGCAGCTGCCGCAGCTCCAGATTTCTGAGTGGTTGCCGCCGCTGACCGATTGTCGCCGCTGCAGAACTTGGACAGGCCGGGCTTCTCCGCGTGCGCCCAGGCTGGCGTCGCCGTCAAGCCCAAGAAGGGTCTGCTCCTCCCCCCTGCTGCGCCTCCCGCCACCAGACCTCGCCGCAGCCTGCCGTCAAACCCATGCATGCTGAGCTGCCAGGCCGCTGTTTCATGCACCCTGGCGCTCCAAGGCCGGCCTTTCTTGCGTGGGCCGACTCGCTGACCGAGTCTCATCAACACGGCCTGCGCAGGCGACGCCCTCTTCTTCTACAGCATGACGCCGGGGGCGGTGCTGGACGAGCATTCGCTGCACGGCGGCTGCCCGGTCATCCAGGGCGCCAAGTGGAGCGCCACCAAGTGCGGCGCCCGACAGAATTCCACGCCTTTGGCACACCTGCGTGTCAGAGGAGGCTGGCGTGCTGTTGCTCAGCGGCGTGTGTCTGTGCTAGGCGAGGCAAAGCTGCAGGGCTCCAGCGCCGCTTGCTGCAGACAGCGCGGCCTGGGCTGCGGTTGCTGAGCTGGCATGGCTTCCCATGGCTGCAGGTGGATCCGGGTGCATGAGTATCACGGCGCGTGAGTCGCTGGCCTCGGTCGCATGCCACGTCCTGGCGCGCCCAGGAGCAGCCTGGAAAGAGTGGCGGCCTGCCTGCGTTATTTATGGGCGGGCGCGCCTCAGGGCCTCGACGCCAGCGCCAGCTGGTGCCTGGGCCGCGCCAGCAGGCGGCCTGGCCTGCCGAGTTTTGCAGGGAGGAGTGGAATCATCGAGCTTTCGCCTGCTTTGTCTTTGCTCTTTGTCCACCATGAGAGACGCTGCTCCTGTTCACAAGCCAAGACTGATGATGGTAAAGCATGCGGAAGTGTTGCGCAAATGGCTGGCTGGGGGGAGGGTGAAATGCTCAAGCATGCAGCTACTCGCCCAATGGCACTGCATCCAGCCTCGCTCTCAGCAAACATCTCTCCATCAGGTTTGGGCTGAGTGCGCCTGCACCAGTGACAACAGCGAAGCGCCTGGCCCGAATTAGGTGCACGTCCCTTCCGAATCACTCGACGGGGGACCACCGTCGCGATGAGCCCTGGGGCCGGCTTCAGCGTGGCGAGCCAGGCCGACCTGGCGCCTGCGGGGCAGGCGGCGCTCGGTACGCCTTGACGCTTCCTGTTCGCAATAGCGTCGTTGTTGACTTTTCGAGCGCATGTGCCACGGTCGTTCCGCAACGGAGCGTTCTCGTTCCCCGCTGCTCATTGCAGAGGATATTTGAAGCTTCTAAGAGCTCCAATATGCCTGCTGGCGTCAATCCAGCGGCTCAGGCGCGAGTACCCGCGTGATGCCATGCAGGCACCACCACTAGGCCTGCCAGGCCCACAACGGCCGCCACAGCGGCCCGACGCGGGCGTGACGCGGTGAGACATGCGCTTGTGACTGCCAGCCCCACTATTTTCGCACATAAAGCTTCAGGTGCACGACAAACCAACGCACTCTCGTCACCGCAGGTGGTGGCTGGCGCAGCAGCCGGCGTGGCGCCGCCCGGGCAGGAGCAGCGGGCGAGCAGCACGCTGCCGACGGAGGCCGCCCGCGAGGCTGCGTTCACGAGCACCAAGCCCGCAGAAGTGGTGCGAGCCCCCCTTGCCACCGCACGACTGGGCTTCCCCTCACAACAGTCCAGTCCAGCACAAAATAGCCAGAGCTGGGGCGGTGCGCTCGCAGACGGAGCCGCTGGAGCTGGATGTCAGGGGCAGCATCCCGGCTTGGCTGAGCGGCTCGATCGTGCGCAACGGCGCCGGCTTTTTCACGCCCGAGATGACTCACCTCTTTGACGCCTACGGCCTGCTGGTCAAGTTCACCTTCAAGGATGGGCGCGTGACAATGATGCAGCGGTGACACACCCCCCCCCCCCCCCCCATCCCTCGCCGGCCACTCCCTGCCTCCATCTTTGGCTTGGCCCCCTCGCCTTCGTGCTGCTGCTTGAACAAACAAGGGCTGGACAGCTCTTCATGGACGGGTGTGGTCGCCCATTTGCTGAGAGAGGCAGGACCCAGCCCTGCCGCTGCGGAACGCGCAAAATAGAGGGGGCGGCTTGTGCTGTCCGCAGCAGGAACTGCGCTACCCGCCAGCCGCAAGGGTTGCCGTTCAGCAGCTCAGCCCCAAGCCTGTCCCTGTGGGAAGCCAGTTGTGGAAAGGAGTAATGGGTCACTGCCCATGGTGCGAGTTGCCGTATCCCTGGCGTGCTCCGGCCCTAGGGTTGCAGATAGGGTTAGGGACCCTACATCCTGACCAAACTCGTCGGCGCCTCACTGCTGCGCCGCCCGGTTGCAGCTTTGTCGAGAGCGTCGCCTACAAGGAGTGGCAGCGGACGGGGACGCCGCAATTCAGCGAATTCGGCACAGCGGTTCCGCCGCTGAAAGCCATCAAGAACACGCTGAAGGGGGCGCTCAAGCTCGGTCAGGGCGCGCCCCCGGCCCTGCCACCAGCCCGCAGCAGCAGAGCTGCGTTTCTGACTGCGAGGGCGCGGCGACCGAAACGCACTCCCCAAGCTCTCCTTTCTGGAGCCTCATTTCCGTCTGCCCCCTCTGGGGGCCTTCTTTCCTACCAGCAGGGAGGGAGACCAATTCCGAGAAAGAGAGCCGATGTTGCCGTGCATCCGTTCCCCTTTCTCCAGGGAATGAGTGTGTCGATCCTCTCGAGGCATTGATGGACAGCGTGCCCATCGATCTGATCCTGGTCTGGCACGACAGTGACCTGCGCCACTGGTGGACTTGCGCGTTTCCAGTCGAGCAGAGCGCGAGCGCCCGCCCCCGCGCAGGCTTCACCGACAACGCGGGCGTCAACACGTACCCGCGGCCGGACGGCGCCAGCCTGGTGGCGATGACAGAGACGGTGCTCGGCAACTGGGCGGTGGATTTGGCCAGCCTGGGCACGACCGGGCGGGTGGCTTTCGGCGGAGAGCCGATCCCGGGCGACCTGACGACCGCGCACCCGGCCGTGGACCCTGATGGAACCCTATACAACCTGTACATTGACGTGCGCCACCACCCCTCCTTTCTAAGCAGGGGCGGCGGTGATTCGCATCGGCAGTCCTTCCCGGGGTCCCGTTTCGCCAGGCTGGCACGTGGCGCGGCCCCCCAGCCGCCCGCCGTTGCAGGAGAGGCGCCGTGCAGCTCGCGGCTGCCTCGAGCTCTGGCAGGCTCGAGCACCGAGCAGCTTTCCAGCGGGCGGCGGGGGACGCGGCCGGCTGCCCGCCTCGCTGCCCCGATCATCCGCAGTGCCGCGATTCCAAACCCGGGGTTTCTGACACCCTAAACCCTAAGCACTGAACCCTAACGCCGGTAAACGCCCGTCCGCAGCTGGGCCGCAGCCGCTGCGTCGCACGCGTCGACCCCGCAACTCACGCACGCACCAAGTTGGCGGAGGTGCCGATGGACAACCCGCTGTCGCCCTCCTGGTCGCACGACCTGCCGGCGACGGAGCATTACGTAATCGTGCCCGACACGCCGGTCATGTACGATCTGAAGGCGAGCCGCTCCGCCGCTCCCCAGGAAAAGCCCGGGCCGGCAGCGGCGCTGCCTTGTGCGTGCATCTTATGGCTGAGATCAGGCCTGTGAGTGACAGAATAATCATAACTTTTAATAATCATACGGAATAATCATGAAGTTTTAATAATCATGAATCTTGTGTTTTCGGTCGTTTGAAAGGCGGATCGTTCCCTGATTCACGGGGAGCAATGGAGGTCAGAAGGCACTGCGGCGGTAACGAGAAACGCGCCGCATCTGCAGCGGCTGTCAGCGGGCACCGGCCTGGCACCGGCGGCCGTGGCAAGCGCACGCGCCAGCCGCTGCCTTTCCCGGCAGCCCCCCGGCCTCACCCCCTCCCCCCATTCATCAGCCTCACGAGGCCCCGGCCCGCGGCACCTGGCTCGGCTAGCCCGAACTCCAGGTATCCCTAAACCCTAATTCGTAAACCCTAACGCCCGCAGGCACTCACGTTCGGCGGCGGCGACTTCGTCGCCTTCAAGTGGGACCCGGCCGCCCAGCCGACCAAGTTCCACCTGGTGCCCAAGGCGGGCGGCGCCGTCACGACCGTGCCGGCCGAATTCGACGACTTTTTCACGTTCCACTACGCCAACGCCTACGAGAGCCCCGACGGAAAAGAAGTGTACCTCGACGCCGGCGCCTACAAGGACCCCGAGATCGTCAACAGCCTCAAGCTGGACAACCTGCGCGGGCTGACGCGGCCGCTCGTGCCCGCGCCCTTCTCGTGCGCCGCCCGCCTGCGCGGTGTGCAGGGCTTCAGGTTTTGAAACCCTAAGGGGAGGGTAAAGATCGGCGGGAGGCGAGGGTGGAGGCAAGGTCAAGGGAGTTGGGGAATGAGGGAGGGAGGGAGGAGGCAAAGTTGAGGGAGTTGGGGAATGAGGAGGAGGGAGAGAAGACAGGGAGGACCGGAAGCGAAATGCGGAGGGGAAAGGGAGGGAGGGGAGGGCGATTGTGCTCTGCCAGCCAATGCCAGGCTGCTTGGTGAGCAGCCAGGCTCGCGCTTCTGTGCTCTCGCGCGGCCGGGATTCGGGCGAGTGGCCCTAACGTTTTTATGGAAAGCCGACAAGCTGACGCCATGCGTGCGCGACTCGCTCATCCGAAAAACCAAAGAGCCCTACATGTCCGGGGGCCTGATATGCACGGCGGGGCGGGAATTCTGAAGGGGGGGGGGGGGGGGCTTTCAAGTTGCCGAGCGCTGCGGCGATCGCTGGCGCGCGCATCCGAGCATAAAACCCTATTAGAACCCTAAAGCTCGAGCGGCGTTGAAACCCTAAACATGCGCCCGCAGCCGCATCACGATCCCGCTGGACGGGCGCAAGGCGAGCATCCGGACGCTGGTCCCTGCCGAGCGCGAGTCGTTCGCGGAGCTCTGCCGCGTCAACCCCGAGTACAAGGCACGCCACCCTGTCGTTCCTTCCCTGCCACCCTGTCATCCAACCCACAAGACGCGCCACCCAGCCGCTCGTTCACCTGCCGCCCTCCCTCCGTTCTCGGGTGGAAGAGCTGCGGCGGCGGCGCTGCTGCCTGGCTTGCCAGCTGCCGCTTGAGTCCGAACGGGAGCTGTGAGTGGCCTGCGAGTGTGATGACGCTGCAGGCATGCAGGCCCACCGTGTGCCTGCCAGCTCCGCAACGAGCAGCTCATCGCCCTGCCGCTGCTGCCGCCCGGCTCTCCGCGCCTGCAGCCTCCAGCTGCCACCTGAGCACGACAAAGTCGGCAAGCTGCCCCCTGCCCGCGGCCGCAGATGCGACCCTACCGGTACGCGTATGCGGTGGCGGCCCGCCACCCGACCTCCTACGGCAACGCCCTGGCCAAGCTGGACGCGCAGACCGGGCAGAGCGTGCAGTGGCACGAGGCCGGCTGCATCCCGACGGAGCCCTTCATGGTCCCTCGCCCCGGCGGCGACGCGGAGGCACCCCTCCCTCCCTTCTTGGGGGGACGCCAGCCTGGCATTTCTCACTCTTGTTCTGCCTGCATCACGTGCACGGCTGCCTGCAAGGCAATCCGCCTGCTTCGCGTGCCAGTGGCCTTGCGAGCCGGCAGCAGCTCCGCACTCTGCCGAGCTTTCCAGGCGCGGCGACGCGTCAGCAGGCAGGGTCGGTTGCTTCGAGAATCTGCTCCTTGGCATCCGTACAACGAGTGACCGATTGGCCCCCTTTCGCGCCTCACCCTGTGCTTCGTTCCTTCGAAGCAAGGCTTGTAGCCGTTCGTTTCTTCCCATCTGCCGCCTCCAACACTCCCAGCAGCAGGCCAGAGGCCGCCTATGCTTGCCCGTCGACAAATTTCGACGAATTCAAAATATAATAATGTCAAAGCTACTTTCTAATTCTAATTTTGCAGCCGAGAAACACTAGATTATTGAAAAGATTAACCAAGCGTCTGCAAGGTTCCCCGCCGGCCGCTGAGGCCCGCTTCCTGCAGGACGACGGCGTGGTGACGAGTCTCGTGTCGGGCTCCGACGGCCGCGCCTTCCTGCTGGTGCTGGACGCCGCCTCCTTCCAGGAGCTCGGCCGCGCGCAGCTGCCGTTCGGCGTCGCCTACGGTTTCCACAACCAATGGTTCGAAGCCTGAGGGGCGCAGGCGAGCGCGTCGCTTTTTTTCTGCCTGCTTTGCTTTTTGCGCAGCGGCCGCGTGTGTCCGGCAGCCCTGCCGGAGCGGCGGTGATGGGCAGCCAGGCAGCAAGCCACGGCAGCCGGGGGGCTTAAGCTCCTGGACCAGGAACGGATGGCAGCCCCCCAGCTTGCCAAGCAGCCGCAGCAGTGGCTGGATCAGGCAAGTGGCAGAGCCATCGTCAGACCCGGGCGGCCGCCGGCAGCCCAGGGTTGCGTCTGCTTGCGATTGAGCGCTCCTGTCCTCTTGGCTGACACGCTGCCCCACGACTGCCAGGCATAGATTAGCACCGGATAGGCAGGCATTGGCCTTTCACCAGCGGGCAACAAGCATTCGATTGCATTACAAGGCCCAGCTATTATCGGGGGAACTGTGGCATGGACATGAAATTCGTATGGGTGTGCGCGGCTATCGCGCCCAAAATTGGTCCAATCAGTGTGGTGTCCTCCAGGGGGTGCCAGTTAGTGCGCATCTGTGTAACTCCGGACTGTAACTCCGGACCGGACGGTGCAAGAGCCAGGCTGCCGAGCACCAGCCCTGCCCCTGAGCAGCGGCAAGCGTCCCAGCCCTGCCTCCGCTCAAAAGCGCAGCGCCTGCGGCAGCCGCAGAGCGCACGCCGCCCGAGTCAGGCAGACGGCCCGGCAGCGGCGGCGGCCCCTCGCGCAGCTGCGGCTCAGCTGAGCTCCTCCTGGAGCGTGAAGTCCAGGCTGAGTTCCTCCGCGCCGCGCCGCACGCGCAGCCGCGCCTTGTCGCCGATGCGCCGCACATCTAGCGCAGAGGAGAGGTCCCCCGGGCTGCCGACACGCGTGTCATCTATGCCTACGATCACATCACCTGCAGCCCGCGCACCGCCCTGTCAATCAGCACAGTCATCCCAAACGCGTCCGCCGCCATACGGCTGTGTGAGTGCGGTCTGCCGAGAGCTGTTTATGAGAGGCACTGCAACCCGGCAGCTCTGCCTCGGCCTCCTGCAGCAAGACAGCATCGGCAGCAGTCTGTCGGACGGAACGCGCCTGCCAAAGTCGCCGAGCTCTGGCTCCCCCCAAGGCAGCAACGTTCCATTCGATTCCCGGGTGCGTAATCGATGTCTGGCTCAGAGGCAGCAGCAGCTGTGCTGAGAGACGGAGCTAGGAGCGGTACCCGCGGCGACGCCGGCGAGTGTGCGCCGCGTGCCTCGCAGCCCCGCCTGGCCGGCGGCGCTGCTGGGGTCGACCGACTGCACGAGTGCGCCCTCGCGAACGCCCAGCGAGGCCGCCACCCTGTCGTCAGCCACCTACAGGAGGAGCCCCAGAAGGTGCTCAGCACGAGATGTAGGGTTTTGTATTGGGTTTAGGGTTTAGAGTCCTGAAACCCTAGGGAACCCTCGTGCTGGCAGCCGCTTGCGTTCAATGAGACGGGGCTGAGCCAGCAATAGGCACAGCTCGCACGCCGAGCAGAACCCCCAGCAACCCCGCAAGCCGGCAGGCACAGGTCTGGCTCCAAGTTGGAGCTGGCCTGACCCTGACGCGGAGCCTGGATCCTAATTCCAAGGTGTGGAAAGGCACCTGGATGCGCAGCGACGGCCGGATGATGCGGCCGTACTGAATGAGCTGGCCGGCCGCGCGGCTGACCGCGTCTATGGGGATGGCAAAGCCGACGCCGGCAGAGGTGCCCTGCCACGGACAATTCATGCAATCATGACAGGATTTGGAGAATCTGAATCAGGTTTTCTTCACCCCAAGCCCGGATCTAGTCAGCCAAGCTTCAGCTCCCTCCTGTGGCTTTCGCGAGGCGCGTGCTGGACGATTCGGGACTGCTCCCTGCCTGACCTGACTGAGCCCTTTGACCGTTGCTGTTAGAGATTTCGACTTCCAACCGGGGCAGTGATTGCAGCGCGGCGGTGGCATGAGATTGCTGACAAGCCCCCAGCTGTGACTCGCGGCGGCTGCTGCGTGACTGACAGCAGCAGGGGGAGAGGAAAGGGGGGATGCGCACGGTGTTTGTGAAGATGGCAGTGTTCATGCCGATGACTTCTCCCCGCGAGGACAGCAGCGGCCCGCCGCTGTTGCCGGGGTCTGCACGCAGCGCCGCCCCCTCAGGCCCTGAGGCCCGCGCCCGGCTGCAAGAGGGGGCGCGGCACAGGCGGCAGCTGCAGGCGGGGCCGCACTGATGGCTGCGTCCGTCTGCACGCCGCCCCCGATCAGGACGCCGGCTCGGCTCTGGATCTCGCGACCGATGCCGCTGATCACTCCGGTCGTGAGCGTGTGGTCAAAGCCAAAGGGGTTGCCGATGCACAGCACCTGCAGGGCGGCTTGGGAGCGTGTGACGACCACCTGGTTGGGGCGGCAGCGGGAGTTTTGGCAGTGCCAGGGCTCAAAACCCATGGCTCAGCCTGTCACCAGCTTTGACTGGTCCATCTGATCCTGGGCTCCTGCGCTTGCTGACCAAGCAAGGGGCTGCAAAGCCAGCCTGTCTTTCCAGGGCCTCGCAGGCCAGAACAACTAGTGCATCAACGAGCGCATTGCAATGCAGAGTCCCCTCTTACACGGGGTGAGAGGAGTGCCCTCGCCTGCTGGCCGACTCGCAGGCCGCGGGAGGTGCCTAGCGGGATTGGCTGCAGCTGCTCCTGCAAAGGGCGGCAAGGCATGGTGCTCAGTGCCAGGGTGCTGGGATCCCCTTCTGGCATCAGTGCCAGGCAGTGGCGGCTGTGAAGAGGCATGGGTGAGAGGCTTGCCAGCGGGGCGTTGGTGGACAGCACTGCCAGATCCTTTGACCGATCCGCTCCAATCAGGAAGCCATCAAACGTCTGGGAGGAACCGTCCTTACCTGCAGCAGCGTTAGCAATCAGCCCGGCAGCACAGTCTCGCATGGCTGCGGAGCTGCAGGGCGCCCCGCACGGACATATTCCCAGTAGATGGGAAAGGGTCGCACCTAGAACCGTGATCCGCGCCACCTTTGGCGGCCGCCCCTGCTCCTGCCGCCGGCCACCCAACCGCTGCAGCGCGCTCGCCAGCACGTGGTAGTTTGTCACAATGTGCCCCTCGCCGTCCCACACAAAGCCGGTGCCGTTGCCTTCCGGCTGGTCGACCTGCGCCATGCGTGGGGCGCCCTGCACGCCACCAGACGTGTACCGTTCGTACGGCATGAAGTGCTGATTGCGGTGCCAACGACCAAGGCACCAGCACACACCTGCAGCGTGTTGTCGATGATGTTGACCACCGAGTACGTCGTGCGTTCGAAGACGTCTATGATGGCGCTTTCCCTGGGAGGCAGGCGGGGCAATCTGATGGCGCTCTGGATGTGCATGGCAGTTGTGGTCCCGAAAATTCTGCTGCCAAGCGAGCAAGCGCACATGGCCGTGAGCGGTTGCGCGGGCGCCACGGGCGGCGTCACATCCTCCAGCGTCAGCGCGGCGGCTGCTGCTCCCCGCGGCTGACCGAGCACTGCGACGACCGTCCCGGCGCCCGCCAGAAGAGCCTGCCGCCGTGCCAACTGCGGCAATGGCCTGTTATGGACCTGCTCCGGCCTGTTCGCCTGCAAGCCCGTGCGGTTCCAAGTCAGTGAAAAATACGGCAGATGCGCATGCAACCAGAGAGCTCTTCAGCAATGCTTTCTATTGGTTGCGCTAAGGTGGATACAATGCAAAGAATAGCCCATGCGTCCAGTTGCTGTAAATCCGCGGGGAGGCCCTCACTTGCGCTGCGTGTTGAACATCTCGGGAAGCAGCTTGCGGGTTGCCACCAGTCACAATTCTCCTCGTCTCCATCATGGGGCTGCAGCTTAGCACAGCGCACAGCCGACGGCCGTGTGACGTGTGGCAGACGACGCGGGAAAGCCGGGCTGTTATCCGCGGCGTTTCGGTTCCTGGCGATCACTCCGTCTCGGGAGGCAATACCCCTACCCCCCCTCGGGAAGTGACTAGTTTGACAGCCAGGAGAGAGAGACCGCATGTAGCATATACTCTTTGTACCATTGTGTGGTCGCTCATGTGGGTCGCGACGACCGCGTCTCAAACATAATACGACCCGCGCGTGCGTTGGCCCCTGTTGAATGCTTGGGCCCGCCTCAGAAGGAGACATGCGATTATATATGTGTATGAGGGACGGAAGGTTGGCCTTCCGTTCTGCGCGACGCGCCAAGCAAGCAGCTGCCTCGGTTAGGGCAGGACTGCCAGAATCTCCACGGGAAAAGGGGACGCTGTCCCTCACTCCAGTCAAAGCTGCGATCAGGTTGATTGAGCTTGAATTGCAGCCTGGTAGATTTCCGTGCCCGCATCGTTCCCGCGCAACGAGTTCCGGCGGCGCCGTCTGGTGGCGATCATGCACATCGACCTTCTCCTGCCGCTCCTGCTTCTCGTCTGCGCGGCGGGCAGCCATGCTGCCAGGTAATCGGTCTTCTCGCTCTTGAGCTCTGCATACGAATTCGCAAGCACTGCTGAGGGATAGCCTCCTTACCTCAGCCGGAACCATTGCCTTTGGCTCCGCCCTCACGTGCGTGAGCCCGATCAGGCATCTCATGTGAGCCGCCATGCAACGAGGAGTGTTTTCATCCATCTGCCGCGCCGTCGCGCGGCACGCCGCGTCAGACACCCAGGAATCTGGCAGTCTGAACAAGCGGAAGAAAACAAAAATGTCGTCTTGCAGGCTGCCGGACGACCAGTCCTTCGTGACGGTGGCGGTGCAGGGTGCCAGGAGGTATGTCCTGGCTGCTGCGCCTCTCGGCTCGGAACTCCCGACGCTGCCGGCCGCCAACGCCCCCTCCGATACCACGCTCAGCGCCATCCTGGTCAGCCTCTCGACCCAGTCCGAGCGTCTCGGCCCGCTGATCGTGATGAAAGAGATAAGAGACAAGCAGATCCACTGACAATTTCGCGCCGGCCTGCAGAAGGCACCACGGGCGGCACCACTAGCACCTGCCGCCGCGGTTCAGGCCGCTCCCAATGCCTCCAGCGCCTCAAACTCCAGCGCCGCAAGCCCGACAGACGCCTCTTCCTCCAGCGTGCTCGGTATGCTTCTGCCGCCTGCTTCCCCATCTTTACCCATTCAGGGCGAGACGGCGTTAAGACAACCCTGCTGCATGGTATTTACAGGCATCAACGGCCCGGCCTTGTCGCCACCGCCCTCGCCCAGCCGCACGCCGCCTGCCTCCAGCTCTTCTGGCGTTGGCTCGGGCTCAACACCGGCATCCAGGAGCTCGCCGCCGCCGCCCGCCGGGCGCAGCAGCCCGTCGAGTTCCTCTGGCAATACGATCAACGATTACAAGATTCTCGCGGACGGCAGCATGTGCAACATCTACTCCAGGAATACGCAGCTGCAATGCTCTACTGCGGCTCCCATCCCAGCATGCTGTGATACGGCCACCACCTCTGCGCTCTGCCTGACGTTCGACTCTGGCAAGCTTCAACTCCCTCTGGGGGCCAAAGACCTCCTCCCTCCTGCCCAGTGGCAGTGATCGAGGCGGTGCTTGTCCTGCAGGCGCTGGCCTGCAATGCGTCACCTCTGCACCCTACCCAGCCTGCTGCGAGGCCAGGTTGGCATTTCTTTGCATAAGGTGGTCAATGCTGCAGCCCGCTGCTCTCGGTGGCAATTGAAACGCTCTGCTCTGGGCGGCGCAGGGACCAGCCTATCGAAGTTTGCGACTACCCGGACAGCTACGGTCAGTGCAGCGTCTCGCTCCCTGTGCCCGCGTGCTGCGACCCGGACACTCAGTTTTGCGCTGTCTTTTCCGACGGCAGCAGCGTGCGGTGCGGCAGCAGCAACGTTGCCGCCTGCTGCCCTGCATGAGCGTGCCCCATTTCCCTGGCCCACCGCCTGCAAGACCCCCCACCTTGTCCCATATTATGGTCGCCCTGCGGCGCATGCTTTTTGCTGGCGCATCCGGTCTGATGCTGTGCCATCTCCGACGCGGCGCAGCTTCCCGTGAGGCTGCCCACCTGGCCGTGCGGCATGAACTGAACACCATCCTCCCTGCGAGTTTGGTCTTGGACTGATATGCTGTCAACAAAACGCTGCCGTCCAAGGCCCCTGACAGCAGCTGTGCTGCTGCCAGCAGCCTGGCCCCATGTTTAGACAAGCAGCAGCTCGTTGGGCTGTACAGTCATGATGATTGCGTCTGTGTGTGACAGACGATGACGCAAGTGTTGAACTGGGCCATGGCACTGTGTGCCGCGGCCCGTGTCTGCCCTCCTTAGTAGTGGTGTTGCTGTGCCTGTGCAGCTGTGATCGACACTGTGCCTCAGCTTTAATCTCATCTGCATGCGTCTGTATGCCAAGTATCCTGGCAACAAGAGCGCATAGAGGAAATAATGCTTAACAGCCTGCAGCAATCTCCCGCCTTCAAGGACTCGAATTCAACGAGGTTCCGGCCTCGTTAATTCACCCTCCTCTCCTTTTGCCTCGCAACGGCGGTTCTCAGCGCAGACCACTTAAGCGCTGCACCGCTGGAACGTGGTCGCGCAAAGTCACGACCTAGGCATGTCTCAAGCCGCTGCTGGCGAGCGTGGCCCGGTCGCCCAGGCGGCTGCGTTCGTGCAGGCGCAACTGCAAGCGCTGCCTCGGGATGGATCACACGACTGGTGGTGCGAATCCTGTGCCGGGGTGCTGCCTGCCCTGCCTTCAGACGCGTAATCAGTTGTGCGGCATGCTTGCAGGCACATCCACCGAGTGCACCGCATGGCGGTAGCACTAGCGCGTGAGGAGGGCATCAAGGTGTAGTTCCCATTTCCGTTTGTCCTCCTGCTGTCGCCTCGCCACAAACAACCCACACTGGAGGCTGCTTTGCCGCAGGGCGAGGCCCTCCTGGCGGTCGAGCTCGCAGCGCTGCTGCATGACGTGCAGGACTGGAAGTATGCCGGTGACGGCAGCGAGCAGCGCTTTTCCGTCCCAAACTTCCTTGAGAGCCTGGCCATTGGAGAATCCACCCGCGACAAAGTGCTGGCCATAATAGCAGCCGTCGGCTTCAAGGTGCCCTGCACGACTCGGCGGCAGTGGCTTCCTGCTAGTGCTGCTGGTCCAGGCTGTGCTCTCAACGTCAACGCCCTGCTCTGGTGCTTGCAGGAGGAGCTGGCGGGAGGGCAGAGCAGGGCGCCTCCCGAGCTTGGAGTGGTCCAAGACGCGGACAGGTGGGACCCCACTGTACGTGCCACAGGGAATCAGCTGGCTGCGGTGTGGGCTCGGATCTTGCTCACAATGAGCAAAGTGCGGCTTGCAGGCTGGACGCCATCGGGGCGATCGGCGTCGCTCGATGCTTCACATTCGGCGGCCGCTTTGGCAGGGTCCTGCACGACCCGGCGGTGCCGCCGCGCGAGGGCCTGACGCGGGAGCAGTACAAGAACGGGCAGGCGACCA
Source organism: Trebouxiophyceae sp. KSI-1 (assembly GCA_003568905.1). Classification (NCBI taxonomy): domain Eukaryota; kingdom Viridiplantae; phylum Chlorophyta; class Trebouxiophyceae; species Trebouxiophyceae sp. KSI-1. Next base: position 24,428 of record BHFV01000179.1, read on the forward strand.
CGCTCAACCACTTTTACGAGAAGCTGCTCAAGCTGAAGGCAGGCTGTTTGCCGGCACTTGCCTAGCCTGCTGCTGGACTGCTCGTTCGCAGAGGCGGCTGACTGCTGCTGTGTTGCTTTCATGCTGCAGGACCTGATGAAGACTGACGCTGGACGGCGGAGGGCGGACGGCCGCCACGCGTTCCTGCTGCAGTTCCTCGACCAGTTCCAGAGAGAGTGGGATGCCGCAGACTAGCAGAGCAGCGAGGCCACATGCCTCTGCTCGAGCTTCACTCTCAGCCGGAGAGCTTCTTTCAGTGTGGCTGCAGCTTGTGAGGCAGTTGAAGGAGCGCGTGCTTGCGAGCCGCGGCTGTTTGTGACACCGTCTCATCAATACAGCGAGGAGGGAGCAAGCGGCAAGAAAAGGCAGCAGATCAAGCAGTCCACAAATGACCAGTCTGTCGCGTAACGGAGCTCGCGACAAGCACCCGGGTCTACGTGTCATCCACGCGTGCGCCTTGTGAGTGCCGCGGCAGCGCGGTACCTGCAACGGCTCCCGCATGCTCGTGAGCGCCAGCAGCAGCGAAGGCAGCCGCCTGGGCAGAGAGGGCTGCTTCTGAAGGCAAGAGAGAGCAGGGGCAGACCCAGCGGCAGGTGCACGGAGGCTTCGCTGGACGTGGAGAGGTTCTGCAGCGACGACTGCGGCCGCGTGCGCAGCAGGCTGATGCTGCTGCTCGCCTCGGGCTCCGGCGGCTTGGCAGTGTGGAACACGGCAGGGCTGCGCTGCCCGCCCCAGCGGCGCGGCGGGGAGCTGCTGCTGAGCCGCCGCTGCGCCTGCGCCTGTGCCTGCAAGGGAAACGTGTTTGAGTCGGAACCTGCCCAGCTGGCGCTCACTGAAGCAAGCCCAGGCAGTGAAACGGACGTCACAAACGCTCAGCTCACAAGCCAGGAGGGGGGGCCTCACTTGCGGGCGCGCCTCCTGCGCCTTGCGGGCTGTCAGGAAGACAGCCGTCTCTGGACTGGAGCTCAGCTCGCACGACTCGACCAGCAGGCCGGCCCCCTGGCAGTCTGCAGGGGACGGCCCCACCCAGCCGGAGCCGTCGCTGCTGGCCAGCTCGAGGGAAGCCGCCAGCTGCGCGCCGACCGGCCCTGCCGGGAAGATACGAACAATGGTGTTTAGGCCTGTCTCACACCATCCAGGGTTGAAGGTTTGCAAGCCCTGATAGAGAGACGTTCGAGCGCGTCATAGTTTCCGAGCTTTCAGGCAATCAGGGAGCACTGCTTTCACTGGGACGGCTCGCTGCAGTGCACAGGCACAGCTGTTGCGCCTTGGGGCAGGAAGGCGCGCCTGTCATGGAGGCAGCGGCGGGGGCGTTCTCCTTGGCCGTCTGCAGCAGCCTCCGCGGCGAGCGGCTCTGCTTGCGGCCCCGCGCCGGCGGCGCTTCCCTGGGCTCCCACGTGCCGGCCTGCAGCCGCGCTCTCCAGCCTTGTCAGCCGGCTTCCATGGTAAGGACACGATGGCAGAGGGATGGCCAGCGCGGCGCGCCTCTGAGGCGCCGATGCCGGGCGTCAGCCGCACAGGCGCCTCGCTCTTGCGGCTGGGCGGAGCAGTCGTGGGTGGCAAGGGCGCCGAGTTGGCGGGTGGCAGCGGGGACAGAGCTACAGCAAAGCCAGTCCAAGTGTCAGCAGCAAAGCCCCCCCACGACTGTCAGTAGGAGGAGCAGTCGCCAGCGAGAGCCGGATAAAGCGGCCATGGGCTGGAACGGCCAGCCAGCGGCTGCCCCGGTCAGTGGGCAGCGTAGAGAGCACAGGCTCTGATGATGACACAGACCTAGCAACAGAAAGCAAGGCCGCACCTGGTCGCTCCGGTGGTCGGCCTGCCCTCTCCTGCAGCACCGAGCTCCTGCACGGCGCAGGGACCCTCAGCGCCTGCCTCCCGCGCCGCTGCCAGCCAAAGGTGGCACATGAGGCGGTGGCAGCACACCCTGGCGAGGACGCCGAGGAGTGCGACTGCCGCAGGCTCCCCCGCGCCACCAGCTTCTGCCACGCCAGCGGCGAGGGCGGCGGCCGCGCACGGGCCCGCCGGGTCGATGAGGGCGACTCCCACCGCTCCGAAGCCGAATCTGCATCGCAACGGCTCTCAGAGCTCATGCTGCAGTCGTCGGCAGAGTTCAGGCCGGGAGGGGGGCCGCGCACCCCTGTCGGAGTACGCTCTCCTGAGGCCCTTGGGGCTGATTGGTCTCGTGGCAATCGTTCGCGCAAAGTCTGCACACACTACCAAACAGTGAGCTCTGCCGCTGTTCGGGGACTCTGCTAGCCGGCAGAAGGGCCGGAGGCGGCGCATGAAATCCCACCAGCGCGTGTGACAGCAGCTGGGGTTGCCAGCAGCAGCGAGATGCTGTCAAGGCTGTGGCCCTGCTCTGCATCTGGCAGGCCTCCGCTCTCTTGCCAGGCTGCAGCCAGCCAGACAAGCTCATCAGCGGTTGGTTACCTTTGCCCTCTCCATCAGCAAAAAGTTTTTGCAACCTGCGGCCTAGCGCGACAGGCACAGCAAAAAAAGGGCGCCACCTGGGCCGCTGCCGTCGCCGCTGGAGGCTGGGCTGTCCTGCCGCGACGCCCCCTTGGATGAGGAGTGCCAGGAGTTGACGGCCGACTCGATCCTCCGCCGCAGGCGGCGCCGCCGGTGCAGCCTGCGGCACTTGCGCCCCGTCAGTCGCGCGCGCCTGAACCGACCTGCCAGCAGAGAGGGAGGCCGCCCGCGCCTCACCAGATCGCGAGGCCGCTGAGCGCGGCCAGGAGCGCGACCAGCCCCGCGACGAAGAGGCCCAGAGCAGCGCCGCTGCCGAATGGCCCCCCGCCGCTCGGGCTCGGTGCAGCCCGGCCGCTGTCCGCGAGCGACTGCGTTTCCTGAACGGTTGCGCCGTACAGTGCGCCCTGCAGTGCAGGACAGCACCGTCGCCTCAGGTAGGATGGTGCGGAAGAAGCTCGCTCCCAGAGGGCGTGCCCCCATGGCTCACCTGGGAGTCCTTTGCCGTCTGGTTGGCAGCCGGCGGCGTTCCCTGGGCCTGCCCTCCGGCCGCAGCGACGCCGGCCAGCAGTGGCGCCGGCGGCGGAGCGCTGCAATCCCACAGCAGCAGCAACAGCTCAATCTTCCTCGCTTGCTTTCAAGGACCGGTGGCTTGCTCGCAACGGTCCCTGCAATGGCGCATGTGGCCAGGCCAGAGAGGCAGACCTGGGCATCGGCGGGCTGGGAGGCGGCGGACTGGGAGGTGGCGGGCTGGGAGGTGGCGGCGCTGCATGACAAGACACGAGCTGGCAGTCAGCGTCGCTCTCTGCAACACCTTGGAGAGCGACTAGCAAGTGGAAGGGTGGCGCACGGCTGGGTGGAGGGGGCGGGCTGGGGGGCGGTGGGCTGGGCGGGGGCGGCGCTGCACAGCAAGAGAGACTCAGCCACTCAGCTTCTTGTCTGCCACGGACCAGCCTGGACAGGAGCAGGGAAGAGGTGGGTCAGCGCACGGCTGGGCGGCGGCGGCGGGCTGTAGCCTATCGCCGGCTGCAGGCGCAGCAGATCCGGCAGGAACGGGACACAGGTTGTCGTGTCGGCGCCGCCGGGAGCCCAGCCGGCGGCGCAAGTCTCGCAAGCGTCGCCGGCATACCTGCATTTTGGGAAAGACCTCATTGATTCGCACTAGTTTTCTCATACCCTTCTGTCGGGCTTTGTCTGGCTGGCAGTGTGAGGGGGCGCACCCAGCGAAGCAGTCGCAGGCGCCTGCGGCCGCCAGGCAGCGCCCGTGGCCGCTGCAGCTCAGGTTGCGCGGCGCCGGGCAGGGCAGCACGGTCAGGAGGCAGTCGTCGGGGCAGGCGCCTTCGTTCAGCGGGTCGCGCTCGCCCACCTCGCAGACGCCGTTGCCACACACGCCCACCCGCCACATCTGCAGCAGCAGCCGCCAGCTGCGGGCCACTGCATGGCAAATCTGCCCAATCTGCTGCTGCCAAAGCAAGCCAGCAGTGTAGCAGCAGACCTGGGAGACGGTGGCGGTGCCGGAGGAGAGGGCCGCCTGCAACCAGGTGCTGCCGTTGAGGGGCGCCAGCAGGCGCTGCGCCGCCGGCAGCGCAAGCGAGCCGAGCGCCCAGCCCTGACCGGGTGGCGTGACCCAGGCGGTGAAGCTCGCCCCCAGCGCCCGGCCGGAGCCGCCAGCTGCCTCCCCAGCCACAGTTACGGCCCCTGTCGGCGTCCCGAGGCTCGCAGCCACGCTACCTTGCAGTGCCCGGGCAAAGTCCGCCTGCGCAGGCAGCAAGCATCTCAGTACTCTGCTGACCACGCCCTGTTGAGGCAGCCGGACCAGGAATCGGGGCTCGCCAGCAGCGCGCTGCTGTTGGCCGAGCCGTTGAGTGGCTGCAGGCTGGCCGACAGCTCGACCGCGAGGCCGCAGGAGGCGCCGACGCCGCCGCACACGCCGCAGCCGTCCAGCTCACCCTGCAGTTGAAAAACGCTCAGCAGTGCTTCCTTCTCTCCTCTTTAAGCTTCCCGCTGCAACAGAATTTCCTCCAGCCTGTTCACCAGAGTTTCACGTCGAGCATGCCGCTGCCTACCTGTCACGCCTCCCGGCATGCAGTGCGACTGCCTGAGCGCGACTGCCTGTTTCCTGCCTCCATGAGCTCCTCATCTGGCCTCACCTGGCAGCAGAGCCTCTGCGCGTCCAGAGGCCCCGTGCAGCAGGCCCCGGCCACGTCCACCACGGTGGCGTTGCCGCCGCACACGCCGCACGCGTCAACGGAGGAGCCGCAGCAGGCGGCGTGCAGGTCGAGCACGGCGCCTGCGGGGCAGCAGCGGCCGCGCGCGTCCAGCGGGCCCTCGCAGCAGGTCTGCGTCACGTCCGCCACGCCGCTGCCGCAGCTCACGGGCACCTGGAAGGCGGCGGGCCGAGACGCTTCCCTGAGCTCTCGCTTTTCCTTGCGCTGAGAATACGTCTCTGCCTTGTATCGCTGCGGCAAGGCAACCTCCACACGGCTCCACGAAAGCTCGTGAGCCGGCATGTTTGATGATGATCTTGGAGGCGGTGGGCTCTTTCTGGGCTTGCAGCGGCCGGGGTCAGTCCGCTCACCCCGCATGTCTGGCCGTGCCAGTCGGCGGCGCAGTTGCAGAAGCCGAGCACGCAGCTGCCGTGGCCGGAACAGGCGTTGCCCGCGCAGAAATTGCACGCCTGCGCGTTGCAGGCCTCGCCGGCGGCCGGCGGCAGCCCCGGGCAGAGGCTGGGCGCGACCGGGTCCCCGGCTGCATCAGTGCAGTTGACCTGTCGCTGCCTCACTCCTCCTGCACGGCCAGCTGTCCCCCAGTCAGCTGGACGCCCGATGCCTCCTCAGCTCTGAGAAGAGGCGGGCGGAGGCTGCCGGCCGGCATTCTGTTATGCTTGGGGAGTGCGGCTGAAGCGGGAGGCGCACCGTCGCAGCTGGCGCTGCACTCGCTCCAGGGCCCGACCGTCCAGGCGTGCACGGCGCAAGGCTGCGTGTTGCACGCCTGCTGCAGCGGATCGGGTGCTCCCAGCGAGCAGGCCGAGACGGCGCCGGGGAAGATGCTGCCGACCTGCGTGCAGGTGGCAGAGCGGCGGGACGTGCCGCCGCCGCACGTGGCGCTGCACGCCTGCCAGGGGCCGTACGTCCAGCGCGTGCCATTCTCACAGCTGCCCTGCCTGCAGCGCAAGCATTCGGCTGGTTGGCTACATTCTTGCGCCCCAGAGGCGAGCTGGGAAGCAATTCTTGCGCCCAAGAGGCGAGCTGGGAAGCAGGGGCGCGTGGGCTTCCACCCACCCGCACGCCTGGCTGACGGGCACGGATGGGAAGCCGGCGCAGTCCCGCAGCTCGGTCAGGCGGCTGCCGTCGGCCGACTGGCACAGCAGGTCGCGGTCCTGCAGGCCGCCGCCGCACGAGGCGGAGCAGTCGCCCCAGGCGCCGATGCCCTCCACCCATGTAGAGGCCGCGACGGTCGCGGGCAGACGGTCTGCGAATCGGAGGTCTGGAAGGGAAGGAAGGAAAGCCACTCTCAGACTATTCAACAAGATGACGGCAGATGCAGCTCGCACAGCGGGTGCGGGGGAGCGCACCCGCAAGCTCGGTAGTCAGGCTCTCCCCGACGATTATCTGTCGGTCCAGACAGTCAAATAGGTCGAACAGCAGCGCGCGGCTGTCGCCCAGGCCTGGGGACTCTACGGTGAAGGTGGTGAGGTAAAACGTCAAAGTCGCGCACTGCGACGCGCCATTCGCTGGAGATCCCGCGGAGGCAGAGCTAGTCGAGCTGGATGTCCCGCAACCGCCCGCCACCGTGACGCTCGATTGCGGGGCCGCGGAGGCCAGGCATGCGTGGCCAACATCGCTCAGCAGCTCCAGCGGCGCCTCGCCGCGAATGTATACATCCGCCTCGAGAAACTGGCCACCGACAGGCGCCGGCGCGAGGCCGCTCGCGGGTTGGGCACTTGCTAGGTTCAAAACAAAGAGGCAGCTGACAACGAGCTCGCAGAAGAGGGGGGCCCGGGCACGCCGGCTCGGGTGCATCATGCTACTTCCATGGGCATGCAACGCATCAGCGATCTGCGCACCTGATTCTGGCTGGCAGGCCTGATGTTCACAACGCAGCCAGCCTGGCGATCGCTTCAGCCCCAGCGATGTGTGCCGCTGAGTGCCGCTTGTCGATCGCTCACAACAGTATGCAGCGCTTGGCGAGGGTGTCGAATAGCTTGCGTGGCCTGCGGCCTGTGTCACTTGCGGCAGCAGGGCAAGATCAGCCGGCATGCCTGCCATGCGCAGATGCCGGATCAGGCGCTGCGCAGACGGGCCCGCAAGGCGCATCAATTGGCGCTCATGACGTTCAATCCCGCTGGCTTCTCTCCCATGATTGGCCGCGGTCGGACTGCTTCAGCAGGGCGTTCAGAAGCGATGCTTCAGTGCGAGCCGCTGAAGGTGTGGGCCTTTCTCGTTGTCTGTGAACATCATCGCGACTGATACCGGCCCCGAGCTGACCATGGTTAACCTTGCAGGAGCTGCTGAGGACGCCTGCCCAGCCCACGAGTGCCGCCGTGGCGACGATGATAGCCTCTTCTGCGGGGCCTGCGGCGCCCTGCTGCCTACAGAGGAGGGCCAGAGCTACTTCCGCCTGCTCGGCCTGTAAGTCTTTCACAGTTCCTCGAGCTCCTGTCGCCTCAGCTTTTGGGGGCCTCTCAGGATTGCTGGCTGCAGGCCGGAGGGGGAGTTCAGGGTGAACGACTCGGCCCTGGACCGGCAGTACAAGGCGCTGCAGCGGCAGCTGCACCCCGACAAGTTCTCGAATCGGCCGGCGGCGGAGCGAGAGCTCTCGGAGCAAGCGTCCTCTCTAGTCAATCAGGCATTCAGCACGCTCAAAAGCCCGCTCAAACGCGCCGAATACATCGTGCGCCCGCCGCCTAGCCCCAGCTGAAGTACAGGCAGCTGGCTGGATTGCCTTGCAGGGGTCTGCTGGGCTGTCACTTAGAGAAGAGGCTGCTGCCGTGCAGCTGCAGCAGCATGGGATCGAGGCAGGGGAGGGGACGACGATCATGGACGAGGACTTACTAATGGGGGTGATGGAGGCGCGGGAGGCCGTGGAGGCGACGCAGAGCGAGGCTGAGCTGCGGCGCTTTTCCACTACCTTCCAGACGCAGGCGGACGGCTGCATCGAGGTGCGCCGCCTGAACTGCTCTCTGTGCAGGTGGGCAGCGGCACACTAGCTGGGCAGGCTGATGGCTGCGTCGCGGCTGCAGGGGCTGGCAGAGGCGTTTGCCAGCGGGGATCTGGAGCAGGCCCAGGAGCTGACGACGCTGCTGTGCTACATCGAGCGCATCCAGACGGCCATCCTGGATAAGCTGTGAGAGTCAGCTTGGCTTGGCATTGCAAGCGCCGGGATGGGGACGGCTGCTGGCAATCGTGGCAACGCTCGTTTGGTCATTACAGCGACGGGAGTAAGGGGGGGCTGCATGTGCCCGACAAACAAGCGGCGTACGTGCTAGGAATGGAGCCAGCAATGGACATGCTGTTCCACCACACTCTGTCAAGGGTCGCTGGGAGAAGCGGTCTGCCGGGCAGGTGGGGCTGCCCAGCACCAGACGACACGCCGCAATTGCGATGGCGGCAAGCGGCGGCCTCAGGCCAAATCAGGGACCGTGGGGGACGGCAGACTGGGAGCGTAAGGACAGCGTTTGGCCAGCTGCCCCGGGCGGCGGGCCACCGCCCGCCGCCGCCGGGGCAGGGTCGCAGTCGGCCGCGGCGCGTTTAAAAGCGGCGCCGGCGCACCGTGGTACAATCGAATTTGGGGTGTCCTGGTGGGGTAAGTGTCACGGGGAGCGCGGCCCCGGCGGGGCGCGGCGATGTGCGCGCGCGCGGCGATGCCGCATCCCCGGCGCTTTACTTGGCCGCGCGCGCGGGGAAGTTGGGGTCCTTCTTGTAGAACACGATGTCGCCGGTGTCGTCGACGTAGTGGTCGTTGCGGAAGGAGCGCACGAGCGGCTCGATCAGGTGCGTCGGGAAGGGGCCCGGCGACTTGGCCGGCTCGCGGTAGTACTTGCCCAGCACCGGCTTGACCGCCTCGGTCGCCTCCTCCAGGTGGTAGTGCGGCACCTGGCGCGGGCAGCAGGACTCGGCCCCTCGTCGCGGGAACACGGCCGCGGCGGTGTGTCTCGTTGCGGCGCGTTGCAGCAGCGCACCTGGGGGAAGAGGTGGTGCAGGACGTGCGTGCCGATGTCGTGGTGGATCTTGTTGAAGATGCCGTAGTCACGGTCGATCGTCGACAGGCCGCCGCGCAGGTAGCTCCACTCCTGCGGGCGCCGCGCAGCCACCGCGCGCTCAGCCACACGCCGCCGCCCCACTCCACAACAGCCAAGTGCCTCGTCGCCCCCGCCGCTGCCAGCGCACTGCCTCCTAGGGGCGCGGAGCAGCAGAGAGCGACCCCTCTGCTGCTGCTACGGCTGCTCGCCGCCGCCGCAGAGGAGGGGGGCAGTTTGCAGCAGGCAGCAACACCAGCAGTCCGCCCGCCCCTGGCTCTGCAAGCCAAGCAGCTGACGGCAGGTGGGGAAGGGTGGGCGAGGCCGCACCTTGCCGCGGTACCAGGGGATGCTCTCGGCGGGGTCCTGAGAGCCGTGGTGGTGCAGGTAGGTGACCACGTCCAGCCAGACGACAAACATCCAGTAGGGGACAAAGTACAGATTGAACATGGCGAGCGGGCCGAGCTTGAGCGTGGCACCGGCCAGCACCGCCAGCATGCCCAGCATAAACTTGTTGCTCGTCCGGATCTGCTCGCAGCGAAAACGGGCATCGGTTGCTCAGTTGCTCTCGACGCAGAGAGGCGGCGGGAACTGCGATTCCATTCGGCCCAGAGGCCGCAGGAAGCGCGGTTTCATTCCCTCAGGTCGTCCTGAAGGCAGAAAGTGCTACAGGCGGATCAGACTGCAGCAACAAACCAACCCCGCTCTGATGCCAAGTTGCAAACACACACAGGCCGCGGGTGGTCTGCTTAGGGTGCTGCCCCAGTTGCTTGGCTCGAAAGAGAAATGACTGCCAAAACGTAGAGCCGCGGGGGAGAGAGGGGGGGCGGCGCACCATGTTGCGCTCGTTGGGCGCAAACAGGTCGCAGTTGGGGTCGTAGTGGGAGCCCTTCTTGCCCGGGGAGCGGTTCCACAGGTAGAAGGGGTAGGCAAAGAGAGCGGTCGGGAAGGTGAGCCGGCCCAGCTTGGCCATCGGGTCCTGCAAGCAACAGCAGCATGTTAATAATAATAATAATAATAGTGATAACAATCATAGCATTCAGTAATTATGACAATAACAATCAGTTATTATAATAATAATGATGTCCATGTAGTCCTGCTCAGCCGTTGGAACCAGCCGAAGGCCTCGCAGCTGGACAGAGAACCGGTTCCACCACTGCTAGGAGAGGCCAAGCAGCGCAGCCGGCTCAGTGATGGGAGCCGGCGCAGCCCGAGACAGAGTGCAGCAAAGAAGAGGAGCAGCCAAAGGGGGAGCCAAGCAGCACATCCGCGTCTAGAAGCGGTTCCTTGATGTTGCTTTCTGCACGGCCAGGGGGCGTGGGAAAGGCACCATGTTGTCATAGAGCCGCTTGGAGACAGGGTGCCAGGACTCGTCGTTCTCGACGTGGCCGTGGTTGTTGTGGTGCGTGCGGTGGCTGATGCGCCAGCCGTGGTAGGGCACCAGGATGGACGAGTGCGTGATGTTGCCGATCAGGTCGTTCAGCTGGCGGCTGTTGCTGAAGCTGCCGTGGCCGCTGCAGGGGGGCCGGTCAGCCCACCAGTCAGCCTCTGCAGCGCGGATTTGATGGGAGGCGTGTTCCGGGGCCGGGGCAGGTGCCCCAGGGAAGCACTCACCAGTCATGGCCGACGACGAAGAGCGCCCAGAACATGGTGCCCTGCGCGAACCAGTAGAGCGGCCAGGCCCACCACTGGTTGAGCGCCGAGGCGCCGGCAGCCAGGCCAAACACGATGGCGACGTCAGCAATCAGGTGTCCGACCGAGCGCCACGCGTTCTTCTTCAGGCACTTGGCCGGGATGGCGTTCTTGATGTCGGACAGCGTGAACGGCGGCGGCTCGGCCAGGCCGTTGCCGGTCTGCATGGCAGCAAAAGCATGGAGGCGTCAGCAAGCAGGTCAGGCAGCAAGAGGTGCCACCCACGCCACGAGCGGGGCAAGCCGCGGGGCATGCAAGAACGCAGTTGCGGTGCTATGCCAATTCCACCTCGCTCACGAAGGCGGCGGCATCAGGCCGCCGCGAGCCAATGGCGTGGCCGCCGCGCCAGGCGCGACACGAGACGCACAGGCCTCATCGTCTGCAGCCGGCGGCTGGGGGAGAACCGTGGCCATGTTGCAGGTCTATAGGCAACAGAGCAAGTGCCAGCGCGAAGCGCTGGGCAAGGGACGCAGCCGGGCCTTGCTACGGGATGTCGTTTGCGGGGTGCGAGATCAACGCGCGACGCGTCATAGAAATGCCCGATAGACTGGTTGCGTGAGAGTCTGATGCCGGAGGGATGCGAGGCTCGCGGCCGCTCTGCGCCGCAGGTTGATGCAGTCCAAAGTCGCGGGTCGGCTGCGGGAGCCGCAGCGCTCACCTGGTCCACGAAGGGCTCGGACTGGCGCTGCTCGGGCGTCTCGATGGGCGCCGCAATGGCCTGCACACGCAGGGCGCGTCGTCCACCGACGACCGAAGACCGTCGGCTCAGGCCGAACGATGCGGGGCGCGACGCCGGCCGGCTGGCGGTCGCCAGGCCGGCCATCGCCAGCGGCCGCGCCGTCGTCATCGTAGGGGCCTGCATGCTTCCTCCTAGGTTGAGAAGATCTGCCGTCTACGAGAGGCACGCTACACAATAGAGATTAGGTTTCAACTCATTTACTCCAAAAAATCGCCTCCGCAAGCCACCCGCTCGCCAGGGGTGCTGTTTGGTTGCTTCTTCCCACCATTCCCTGTTGCCACCTCACCTGGTAAGCCGTGACGTTGGCTGGAAGAGGTGATGTAACATTCCTTCACTCTGCGACCCAAGCAAGTCAGACAAGCCATGTCACTTCATTAAGCAAAGCGCACCACTTCACCACCTCAAACAGCATCCAAATGTACACAGCTCGCGGGCACAAGCGCACAGCTCACATGCAGGGAGCAGCCTCAATCCAAGCAGATGACGTCGCCATCAGCAGCCGCCTTCGTCTTGCCGCTGCCTGTCAGGTCGTACTCCTCCAAATCGATCGGCGCTGCCTGCAGCACAGACCCAGAGAACATTTGTCAGGACCCTGCACGAGCGCCGCCTCTGAGGGAGAGGGGGGGCCTGCCAGGCCACCGATGCCAGCTTTAAGGGAACAGCATGCTTGCATTTGCACTGTCAGATGTCGGGCTTTGCTGACTAACCCATAGGGTAGCAAGAGGGGCCCAGGGAGAGAGGCCGCAGGCGCGCCTGCTGCTCCTGCTGCCGGGCAGTCGGCAGGCCCAGGCTGTCGAACAGCCGCCGCCGAGCCATCGCCTGCTCCGCCGGCACAGCCTCGCACGGACGCGCGCGCTTCTGCGGGGCGCTCGGCTCCGGCTGCAGCGGCGTGCCCTGCAGGCAGGCAGGGCGAGCCCGCATCACTGCCGAGGCACCGCCAGCTGGGCGAGGCTTGCAAGGGTGAACCGAATTCAGGCGCGCAGCATGTGGTGGCAGCGCACCGTCTGGCTAGGGGGCGTCTGCGGTGAGGCCGGCAGGCGGGAGGGGCCCGCCACCGCGGCGGCGCCCGGCAGCTGCGTGCCGTGCGACTGCAGGCCTGCAGCAGCGCGCAAGCACACACCCTCAGCAGCCTTCAGCAGCCGCCAGCAGTTCTCGCACCTCCCAAGCCGCTGCCTGTGTCTGCACTCGGCGGTCTGGCTGACAGCTGGAGGACTCCTCTGCCAGACGCAGCTGTTCCGCTCTGCAACCCCGGTGTGCCTCTTGCTGCAGAGCTGAGCTCAGCCCCCACTGCGAGAGAGACCCCTGCACGTTGCAGCCGGCCAGGAGGGTGCGCACCGGCCGCCGTGCCGCCCAGGTGGCCGTCCGCCACAGTGCCGACGACCTTCAGCTTCCCCCGCAGCTTCTCCCACATCATGCGGTCCGCTGCCTCATCTGCCGAGGCCATCAGGTAGTGCACCTGCCACCAGCCGCCAGCAACGCATGCTGAGCGCCAGCCTGGAGCAGCTGGGTGCCAGAAGGCAGGCAGGCCGGCGTGTGCTCCCTTTTCGGCAGGTCGGTACACGGGTGCATGCTGCCCTGCTGCAGGGCGCAGCAGCTGCAGACGTCTGAGGCATGGGAGGGAGGAGCCGGTTTCCCAAGGAGGAGGCCAGGCGGAGCAACGAGGGGAAGCCGGCGTCCAGGCCCCGCCAAACACCTCAAAAGCGCACCTGAATTTGCAATTTTGCGCCATGCAGGTCCTGATGAAACCCTAGAAACGCGCACGGCATCGAGCCCTAACTGACCCTGGGCAGTTACGCGCACCTGGAGGGCGCGCATCTGCCCCACGCGGTGCGCGCGGTCCTCGGCCTGCGTCAGGTCGGCCGGGTTCCAAGCCAGCTCCGCGAACAGCACGGTGTCGGCGGCGGTCAGAGTGATGCCCGTCTGCGCGCGCCCGCCATCGATCAGCAATTTGAATTCGAATTCGTAATCAGATCGACTAGGTTTGATTCTTGCAAGACCTTTCTGGCTCCTGCCAAGGACCTGGTCGCAGCCACCACTTCCGGATTCGAATTCGAAAGACCTTTGAACACACCGTTGGTCGACTGCCAAAGCAGGCTGCGCATCTCAGACGGCCGCGAGCGCAGGGCACGAATGGGCACATGGGTGTGGAGCTCCCTGCTTATTGGGCACCCTCCAGACTAGGCACGCTCAGAGATTCAACGTTGGCAACCAAACCTGCTTTAGGCTACTGGGCCGCGTGGCACTGGCTGCTCAGCAGCTGCCCGCATGGAAACTGCCGGCCCAACCATCCGGCCAGTAGGGATCCTCGCTTTCCATTTCAAAAATAAAACTAGCATTCCCAAGTGGGCTCAAGTTGGATCACAATCTCTGGCTGCTGAATTCAAGGCGCATCTTTTTACTTGCGAGTAAGAGAGAGTGCAGGCCTCGCTTTCTCAGGCTGCTGCTGCTGGCGGGAGGAGGGCGCACCCCGGCGGCCTTGAGCGACAGCAGCGCCACCCGCACGGCGGAGTCCGTCTGGAAGGCTTCCACGGCCGCGCGGCGCCGCGTCTCTGAGGTGTCGCCGTCGATCCGCACGAATCGCACGCACGAGCGCTCCGCCGCGTCCGCCAGGGCGTCCATCACTCTGTGGTGGTGCCCGAAGACCAGCACCTTGCGGTCTGCGGGACCGGCCCGGGGGGTTTTCAGGACTGGTTTCATTCAGGACGGTTTCAGGGGTGTGGGGGCTTTGGCCGGCTCAGCTGCAGCTCGTTCGGCTGGCTCAAAGGAGCAGCCGCCCTTTGGCAAGGGTATCCCACCCGAACGAGCTTCTCGGAAGCTCTTTCGTGATGTTACGTAACGTTACGTAACGCAACGTAACGTAACGATGGCTGTCGATCATGACGAGTCGTGCCTCACCACGACAGCTCCCCCACTCCTGCAGCAGCTCACTGCATCACAGCTGGCAGTGTCTGGCTTCCGCCCCCCCTGCGCCGCACGCAGCCTGCGGCAGGAGGGGAGGGCCTCGCACCGGCGCGGAGCAGCTGCTGCAGGTGGCGCATCGCCGCCGGCACCTTGGCCACGCCGCTCGCCCGGTACAGCTCGTTGACGAGCCGCTTTTGCGCAAACTGGGCCTGCTCGTGCGGCAGATCCATGGCCTCTGCGTCCGCCATCTCCGCCCGGATGCGCCGCAGCTCCTACGCGGCAGGCTCCGTTGTGTGTCCTGGCGGACGTCTGTTTTGCCAGCCAGCAGGTGTTTTGCCAGGCGTTTCGCGCCTCGGCTCCAGCAGAACCTCGTCTGTATCTCGTGTACTGGGCTGCTGCCAAACGCACTGCCGCTGCTGCTGGCAAACGCATGGTGGCAAAGCTGCAGCCTGTATGATGCAGAGCTGCCGAGCTGGCCGCTTGGCAACGCGCTGCAGCAGGGGGTCTCTTCGGGAAAGGGCCGCCGAGGCGGAGCAGACGGCACACACTGGTTGAAAACAGTCGCTATGCTTCTGCCACCCACACAGGCGCAGCGCATCCCTCTTTCTGCACGCAAAGCCGCCCCTCAACGCTGCTCACAACGACTCCTGCTCCTGCTTCCGACAGCCTCAGCATGTCCCCATCTCTCCGCAAGGAAAGGAGGGGGGGGCAGCGCCTGCAGGTCGTTCTCTTCAATCTCCACCTGCCAGATCTGCCGCACCTTGTCCAGCAGCTGCGTCGGCACGTCCTGCTTCAGCCGCCGCAGCATGAGCGTCGCCTGCAGCACGCCGTTCAGCTCCTTGCCGTTGCTCGCGCCCCTGCAGGCACCAGCCTGGACCCGCTCAAGCCCTGACCCACCGAAAGAGGCCCAAGGCTACATTCGGACTCGCGCACGGCGATTGGAGATTCGGATGCCAACGTCCAACTCTCCGAAGCATAGCGCTGCCTCTGCACCCAGCAAGGGAGCTGAGCAGAGCAGCCCCCGCAGGCCTGCCTTGTGTGCTCCAGGTCGGCTGCAACGCCCCCCTTACTCTCACTTCACACCGTCAAATCCCCCACTCCCCAATGACCCCCCAATGCTGGCCCACACTCGCCTATCGGACCAGCACTTGGCTGGCTGCTGCCAGGCCAAGCCTGGGGATTGCGCCGCTCAGTCCGCACATGCAGCCTCATGCTCTTGAGCCGGGAGCAGTGCAGGAGGGCGGGGCTGGGAGGCAGCACGTGTAGTCGTATTGGTTGGGCGCGATCTGCTGCTTGTCGCCGCCGCAGTAGCGCCGCCCGTACTCATCCCGGCTGCCCAGTAGCCCCGGCCGCAGCGCGTCCACCTGCCCGCCAGCCGCATGCCGGCCCGTCAGGCGCCATGCAACACAAAGCACAGGCTGTAAGCTCGTGCCCTGGGCGACAGCCTGTATTCCAGGCTGGCGCCCAGGGTTCCTCTGAGGCCGTATAAGTTGTCGGAGGCAGAGTTTAACTGACAGCCCCCCGACTTGAGAACATTGCGGCTCGGCTGTCACACGCCGCCAGCTCGGATGCTTGCGGCCATCCCAGCGCGGCAGGGGCAGTGCTGTCTGGGAGCGTCGAGCTTGGCCGGAGGCGAGTCGCTCCGCTTGGCGATTTTCTTGGGCCTTGCCGTGCGCATGGGCAGGCAGGCGTCCAGCCAGAGCGCATGGAGCGAAACGGGCCGGCTAGTCGCAGCATGGGCGAGGGGAGGAGGAGCGCCGCGCCTGCGAGAAGAGCTCGATGGGGCGCGACTGCAGCGGCGTGCCGGACAGCAGCACAGCGTGCGTGGCCGCGGAGATGAGCGGCGTCACAAAGCGGGTGCGGTTGGTGCTGCCGTGCGCCAGCAGGTGGCTCTCGTCGCAGATCAGCGTGCGGTGCGCGGCCAGCGTCGGCCCGGTCACCCGCTGCACCAGCTCGTAGCTCGCGATGGTGATGTGGCGGGCGCCGGCCGGCGGCGGGGCCAGCCGCTCCGCCTCCTGGCGTTGCAGCGGACAGTGCGGTGATCAGGGGGCGGCAAGAAAGTGGTAACCACGGTGTAACGTAACGTAACGTAACAGCAAAAACGTAACGTAACGGGACAGCAACAGTTACCGCGTTACGTGTAACAATAACAAGAGGAGAATGCTGGTGCCAACGACGAGGCTACCGCCGATCTCCCCGGCAATGAACAGTACCATCAAGGCTGCCATAAGTGGTTTGGTTTGTGAGTTTAGTCATCTGCCGCTTTCGTCGAAGGATCTTGATGTCAGGGGACAGGCCAAGCTGTGTGGCAGGGAGGGGGGGATGTGCGGGCGCGGGGGCCTGTG
>BHFV01000180.1:774-40959 GCA_003568905.1 Trebouxiophyceae sp. KSI-1
GCTGTCCAAAGGCATTGCCCCCCCATTCACCCCCCTTGGACTGCGGTCCCGCTCACCAAACCCTCGGAAAACCCTACAGATTACGAGGATGCTTCACGGGAGGCTCGCCGGAGATTCGGAACCAAAGTAGGTTTTGCGAAGCCCTAGATACTCTAGGCTCGCCGCCCATGTTGGGAGTGGTGCCCATAATCCGCTGTCCAAAGGCATTGCCCCCCACTATTCCACCCCGCTGGACTGCAGTTCAGCTGACCAGAATCCCCAGGAACACCCTCGACGCAATAAGAAAGCTTTAGATGTCACGCGAGGATCGGAACTTAGAGTAGGGCCCAGCGAAACCCTGCTAGGTTATCAAACTCGCTGTCGCTCTTTTTCCCCCCTTCTGCTGCGCATATGTCTCCAAAAACCGAGTGTGGAAAAAAAACAGTCCTGCAGAGTCGAGTGTCGCCGCTCGCCGCTTAAGGTTCGATTTTCGTCGTTCTAGGGTTTAATTTGTCCCTCAGGGTACAGATTCCAACGGCAAGACCGTTTGCATAGTTTCCGTCGCTGGCAGTGCTGTATTTAGGGTTTGGGAGGGTTTGGGGCAGCGCGGGACTGCGGAACTGCCGGCCGCCCGCAACCTCCCTGCAAGCTTTGAAGTGAGGTTTTTGACCTGATAGGGTATGTCTGAAACCCTAAACGCAATCCGAAAACCCTGCAGGGCGGCGCCGCACAGCACGTGGCAGCCCAGCTGGAGGCGCGGCTGCGCTCTCATCTGGCGCAACGCAACAATCTCTTCAATGAGGCCGCCGCCGGCATGGTGGCCGCGCTCAATCGGCCGCTGCTGTGCCTGTTCGACCGCAACTTCGAGCTCTCTGTGGTAAACCCTAAACCCCATCCCCTACTCCCCTTCCCACGCTGAACCCGAAACAGTAACTCCCGCCTCAACTTTGAGCTTTCTGTGGCATGGGGGCGCCTTTTCCAAGCCCTGAAACCCCAAGCCTGACCCCTTATCACCGATGCATGTTTTGCCAGGCTGGCCTGCGCCCGGCAGGACCCTATCAGGGTTCAGATGCGCCGGAGCTTAGGGTTTAGGGTTCAGGGTACCTCGGACCTGCGAGGCAGGCGGCTACGGCAGCTCGGACTCAGGAATCCTGGGGTGTTCGTAACTCCTGCAACCCTGTAAAACCCTGCAAAACGCCCGCAGGTGCTGCAGCACGCCTGGACCTACAAACCGCTCGTCCACGATGTTCTTGGCTTGGAGCTGAACCGCGTCACGGTCGAGGTAGGGTTTCGGTGTCCATTTTTATTGCTGAATATTTCATGCGTGTTTTGTTAGCTTCTTCGTTTCGTTTTCGTTTTCTCGTTTCCTTGTTTCGTTTCAAGTTTCGCTTTGTGTATCACCGGGCGCAATATCCCGTCGGAACAGAAGAGACGTGTGTCTGTCGCGACGCATCGTTAATCGCATGATAATGCATAATGCATAATAATAATAATAACAATAATAATAATGATGATGATGATGATGATGATGATGATGATGCATAATTCAGAAACCCCGCGGCGACAGCTTTGGGCGACATTGCCCCGGTTTTGCCGCTGCAGGAGGGCGCCGGCAAGGGCCCCGCCGCGCCGCCAGGCGGGCCGCCGCCGCCGCGGAAAGCCTTCGAGGTGGGGGACGGCGACTTCTTCTGGGAAGCCAACGGGCGGGCGCAGTTCCCGAAAGCGGCCGCCGAAGTCGATGCGCAGATCGCGGCCTACAAGCAGGCGAGCCCTGCAAAACCCTAAACTCCTCAGGATTCTGTTCTAGGGTCGGAGTGTGTTGCAGCCCACGAGCAGATCGCGGCCTGCAAGCAGGCGAGCCCTGCACAACCCTACACCCTAAGCTTCAGGGTTCTGTTCTAGGGTCGGAGTGTATTGCAGCCCACGAGCAGATCGCGGCCTACGAGCAGGCGAGCCCTGCGAAACCCTGAACTCTAGGTTTCAGGGTTATGTTTTAGGGTCGGAGTGTATTGCAGCCCACGGGCAGATTGCGGCATACGAGCAAGCGCTCGTAGGTGGTATAGAGTTCAGGGTGGGTTTCAGCTTGTGCTTGCCATGCGCGCGTGCAGCTTGCCGGCTCGACCTGCTGCCGAACGTGTGCACTGCGTTACGGAGGGTTTTACAGCCGCGCTTTAGGGTTTGTTCCCTGCGCCTGGTGCGGTCTGGAAGTGGACGCGGTCCACTGCTGAGTGTTCTTCATCTAGGGTTTCGATATGTCTACGCTAGGGCCTCGAGCAAGGGTCGCAGCCGGCATATGCAGATGTTTAGGGTTTCGCAGATTTTTTGTCCAACGTATTTCGGATGCCCAAACGCTGCTCACAGGCAGGCGCGTTGCCGCAGCAAAATCCGACTCAAAAAAACCTTATCGATTTCACAAAAGGATGCCGGCTTTTAAGATCCCCCTGCCGTGCATACCCGGCTCCTTTCATCGCTGGCTCACACTCGGTCAGTGACGCCCCCAAAACCCTAATAACGTGACGTTGCCGGCGTTACCCAGGCGATCGAGGAGATAAACGCGCAGACGGGCGCCAACATGGACCCGGACGCGGACGCGGGCGAGCTGATGCAGCAGACGACACGCGGCCTGATGGCGGCCGTCAGCCGACTGCCGCAGCTCACTGAACGCAAACGCACGCTCGACAAACACACCAACCTGCTGCACCACCTGCTCAAGGCGCGCGCGCGTTGCCGGGTGAAAAAATAGGGTTTTTATTTATTAGGGTTTCATGCGGAATTTCGGGGGGTTTTTTGTGGCGAAAACCGACGATCGTGCGGCTTGGCTTCGCTGTGAGGCTGGCCGAGGCCCCGGAACCCTAAAGATTGTGAGGGTGTGGCTTAGTAAACCCTAACGCCGCTGCCCGCAGGAGATCCAGGGGCGGGGGCTGGACCAGTTTTACCATGCGGAGGAGGACATGCTGCCGGGCAAGGGCGACCTGGCAGCCCTGGAGCGCCTGCTGCAGGCGAGCAACCCTCTCGTAGGGTAATTTAGGTCTGTTTAGGGTCAGGAAAGGGGTTTGTGCAACCCTGAAACCGCAAGCACCTTGCAGCCGACTCCAGGCGAAGGGATCAGCCAATTAGGGTTCAGGAACCCTATATATGCTAGTCCTGAGGCAGCGTGCTGGCAGCAGTCGGGCCGGTCTGCTGCCCAGCCGCCAGCCTGTCTTGAGCGATTGGCGCAATTTTCCGCCCTTTCACATCGACAGGCTGTCAAACATCCCCACTTCCCCGGCGCCCTGCTCACAGCGCACGCCTCTGAAAACACGAGCCGCGTCGATGCGCCTCCCTTTTCAGGGTCTCTAAAAACCCTAGCGAGGCCGCGGCGCGCGTCCAACCCAGGCCGGCCGCGTCCGCGCCTGCATGCCTAGGGTTTCCCGAACCCTGAAACGCGCCTCTGCTGCAGGGTGGCAAGGGCAGCCCAGGCGACAAGCTGCGCCTCGCGCTCGTGTACTTGCTGGTGGCCGAGCCGGTGCCGACGGACGCAGATTGCCAGCGGATCGAAGCCGCGCTGGGCGGCGAGGCCGCGGAGGGGGTGCCGGCGCTCAGGCCAGCTTCAGCCCTTCCTCTGGGGCCGCTTTTTCGATGCGGAAAGACCAAGAAGACGAGAATGAAAAAGCAGACAAAAGACCCAAAATTTTTTGGCTCGGACAGGAATCCAATGAGCGGAAATCGACAGGTTGGAGGGGCAGGGGACGGAAAATCGTGCCTGGACAAGCCTGAACCCTACCAGCGGACCCTGACAGCAGACCCTTGAAAAGCATACGGGGGGCTCCAACAGGAGTCGAGTAATTAAATTAATAATAATTAATAAAATAACAGGGAAAACGCAATAAAACAACATAAGAATATGTGGGAAATGGCGTTTTGGCAGGCAGGGGACGCGAGCGGATGCCTAGCCAAGCCTGCTGCAGTGTCTGGCTCTGAGCAGCGCAGCAGCTCGGCGGCTGGGCCCTGGGCCGGAACCTAACGCTAAAACCTAAAGACAAAACCCTAAAGCCTCTACTTGCGCCGGCAGCAGGAAAACGCTGCGACTCCTGATCTGCATGTGTGTGTCCTGTTCTTTTCAACCCTCGTCCGGGACCGCTAGGGTTCAGGCGCCAGGCAGCTGATGAGCCCTCATCCGCCGGGCCAAAACCCTTCGGCGCTCGTCAGAGGGTCGGGCTGGATGCCGATTCGGGACGGATTCCGAACCTGCTGTAGGATTCCCTGGAACCCTACACCCTGATCCTTTCTTGGACCCCAAAAACACTATTTTTGAGATCATTGATTATTTTTAAATCCATATTTATTGTTATTAATGTATTTTTGAGATTTTAAATCATTTTTAAACTAAAATGATTTTTTTTCTTTGCAGGTACGTGCGGCGCATGCGGCGGCTCAACCTGACCGGGAAGAGCGCCGGGCCGGCTGCAGCCGCGGCGGAATCGGGGCTCCCCGGATTGGCGGGACAGGGCAACCTGCTCAGCTGGGCCGGCACCTTTGGCCAGGGGCTGACCTCTCTCACCAAAGGCGCGCGCGCTCCGCTACCCTAGAAACCCTAGAACATACAGAATCAAACCCTTCTTAACCCTAGAAATGACGCGTCGGCGCAGTGAGGGGGAGTGCCGGCGTGCGGGGTAGGCTGTAGCGCAGGCATTCGGCTGCATGCACTGGTTTAGGGTTTAGGGTTTAGGGTGGTGGCACCGTCGAAGTCCCCGCGGCGGGCAGTGGCCTGGCAGGGGTCGCGCTGCAACTGCTGAGAGGGTAATGTTAGGGTTTCAGAGTATATGGATCTTCAAATCCTGACCCTGCAGGCGTCAGGGACCTGCCTGGCAGGGGTGGCGCTGCAGCAACTGGGAGTGGAATTTTTAGGGCTGCAGGGTTTTATATAGGGTTTTTAGGGTTTTAAGCATCGAGGAAACCGGCAAGCCCTAAACAAACAGTTGGCCCTGAACGCTGCAGGCGTCAAGAGCCTGCTGGCTGGGGAGCAGCAGGCGGCTGTCACTGTGGCGGTGGAAGGGCTGATGGAAGCGCGGCCGGCACCCGAGCTGGAGGCTTTCGCCACCTACGACCCGCGGGTTTGCCTATCTAGGGCTTAGGGTTATCGGGGGTTTGGTCCTGAACCCTACAGTGCTGCCGTTGCAAACCGCCGGCTGCCGATTCGAAACCGAGAGCCAACTTCATTGAAGTCGGCGTGTCGCATAATTAGGGTTTAGTAGGTCCCGTTGGACCTAAACATGGTTCAGATCGCCGTCCTGTCGCACGTCTCGTGACGCCCAATTGAGCGGCGTGTCACCTGAGTGTCCCTGTTGTTCGAGTTTTAGGGTTTAGGGTTCAGGGTTTAGGGATGCCCTTTCTCTTCTCATCACCCCTAGATCCCCTCCCGTCTGGCCCTCCTCCGAGCTTTCGGTCTTTCGCAACCCCCAGCCTGACCACGCACAGCTCGCCCGGTTGGCCTCGGATGACAGATCCTGGGGTTCACGCTGAACCAGAAACCCTAAACTGTTCCCTAAACCCTAAGCTGTTCGCTGCTGCAGGCGCCGCCCGGACGCGCGCCCGCGGGGGGAGGGCCCTTCAGGGAGGCGATTGTATGCATGGTGGGCGGCGGCAACTACCTGGAAGCTGAGTCGTTGGCAACCTGGGCGGGCCGCGCGCAGCCGCCGCGATCTGTGGTCTATGGAGCGACGGCGCTGCTGAGCGGGGAGCAGGTGGCGGCGCAGCTGGCGGAGCTCGGCCGGCGCTCCGGCGCCGCCTGACTGCACTCCTGCCGGCGTGTGACGAGCGGGAGACAGCCTGGCTTGCGCGAGGTGCCTGGCTGTGCCACCTGGTAAAAGGGCGCGTCCACTTTTTCTAGAGATTGTAAGAGGAAAGAAAACTCTGGCTCTATCACGACAGGCGTGTCGGCTGCCTGGCTTGCAAGCGGTGTCTGCACGCGCCACGGCGGACCTTCAGCATGCGGCTGCTGCGCTCGCGCTGCTGCCGAAGGTGACAGCAGACGAGTGAGATGCGCGAGAATGCACGCACACTCTGGGATAGCAGAGCTGCCTGCAATGCCGAGGGGGGTCACGTGAGTCGCTCCTGAAGTGCGTGAGGCTGGGGGGCTGCGCAGCGGCAGCCGAAGTTCGACTTGAGAGCGCCACAGGGCATCAAGAGTGCAGGCTCCAGGGAGGCCGGCTGACAGCAGGCAGCGCTTGCCAGAGCATGAGAGCAGACACCTGAGGCATGTGCAGCACTGGGCTCACTACCAGTGTCTCCGCCGTGACCTTTGCTCTATCTCGAGAGATAGCAAAGGTACGACAGTCATTGACAGCTGGTTGGAACCGAATTCAAGGCAGCACGACGCCGAGGCAGAGCCAAGGCCGACCAGGCATCCAGCCTCTGCTGTGACGGCTGTCCCCTCGCGCTGTTAGGTGACAGCCCACAGCCGTCACCCGACGAAACGCTGGAAGTGCCGCCGCCCATACACCGACATCCCCCATTTTTGCCAAAGCGTTGGCGTCCCGCTCCATTCCTCCATCCTGCAGCAGGAGCCTGTGTCAAAACACACACACAGTGTCGGCGACCAGTCCGTGCGGGCCTTGGCACTTGCCACTGGATCCAGACGGCGGCCACCTATTTTGCGCTGCTATCCGGTGTAAGGATGTTTGTTTTGGGTCAAAGTTTCGGGTTTTGGGCAAGTTAATACCCGCCCGTGTGAGCATGGACACGAATGGGTGCCCGCAAGTGCCTCTCCAGGCGCTTTCACGCCTGTGCGCAGGCACATCAGATAGGCTCAAGAGCCCCAGCCCCCCCTGCTTACTGTAATGTACAGCAGCCCAAGCTGCTCATTTCAAGGCATGCAAGCTGACCTTGGTGCCAGATTCATGTGAGAGCTCACCAGAAAACTGTGCGAGGCCCACAATTTTGCCCGCAGCGACATCGACCGCTGCAGCCAGGGCCGTCATGCTGGCGGCGTCGTCGTGGCCGCTGCTGGCGTCTTGGTCGCCGCTGCTGGCGGCGAGGGGCTCGAGGAAAGCGGCGGCCGTCATGCTGGCGGCCTCGTCCTCGCCGCTGCTGGCGTCGTAGTGGCCGCTGCTGGCGGCGAGAAGCTCCATCGCGGCGTCCTCGTGGCCTGGATGTCAGGGTCTGGATGTTGGCGGTCTAGTGAGAACCCTTTTTTGTTGAACCAACCGTCCAAAAAGGCCAGATGTGCCCACATAAGCGTAACAATAACCAGTATCGCGTGTCGCGAGGGCCAGTCTAGCTTGAAGATAGTATGCCGCTCCCTCCCGCGCGGTTCGATTCGAATGAGCGATCCCGCAAGAGGCAACCCACGGCGCTACAGCCTCAACAAGTGCCAATCTAGTACTCGTATAGGTTTGTCAGATGTGGAGGGAGTGCAGGCACGGGGCTGAAGCTGTTGGAGAAGCCCCAACAGTTGGAGTCGTCTTGATGCTTGATGCGGTCAGGCGGGAGCGTACCGTCTTTTCCGGTGGTGCCCGATTGCAGTCATCGCTGAGTCTGAGGGGCAGCACCCTCGTATTCACGGCCGAAGCGCTCGCCCAGCCCCAGGTGACGCCGATTGCCAGCGCAGCAGCATTGAGACTCAGGTCCAGGACCTGGTCAGCTCGTCTGCAAAGATAGTGCATTTCCGACTGTGCTCTAATAGACCGGGGGTTTTGCTGCTCAGAATGGCGAGTGAAGCTCGCTGAGCTAAGCAGCCATCGATTCGAATCGCTGCCAAGGTCGTCGACCGTTTTTTTGGCGCCGGCGGGAAAATCGTGCGGCTGCTGAGCAAGGAGCTGCTGAGGACAGCATTGCTGGCTGCTCGCCTCACAAAGCTGGCATGGCTCTTAAGTGAAACAGAATAAGGCAGCTATGTGTTTCGGAATCTTGCATGCTCCGTTGCCACCACTGTCCTCCTACAGCTCAGAATGCCCAAGCGGTTCATGCTGCCTAGAGGGCTCGAGCCCTGAAATCGAGCTGCTTGAATTGCGTGGCAAGCGGCCACAGCAGAATCTGACCTTCCCTCTCCGGCCCTTTGCAGTGACTGCTACCATTTTGTTTGAGGCGCATGCTTCGTTCTGAGACACTCCAACAAGAAGCTCACTCCCTTGCTGCAGCCTGTGGAGCTGCTGTGCAAGACAACCTGTCATTAGTCATTCACACGGCGCAGGCGTGCATGCCTGCCGGTCGCCAAGCCAGGGCTCCAGACCTCCGGCCAACATTGCACTCGTGCATCGTCAAAATCCCGTCGCGGCGCCGCAAAATCGCAGACCAGACAGCGGCAGACACGCGCTTCCAGAACAGCACTGCGGCTCGCTGCAAAAGCAGGTCAGGAGGCCTGCGCGCGCGCACGCAGCTGCTCTGACCGCTCGCGCGCGATCTTGTTGTCGGGTGCATAGGTGAGCGCCTCGCGGTAGGCGGCATAGGCGCCCTTCCAGTCGCGCGCCTTCTCGCAGGCGTCGCCCAGGTTGTTCCAGGCCGTCACATAGCCCGGCTGCAGCTCCACTGCCCGCCGGTAGTTCTCGACCGCCAGGCTGGCCTTGTCCATGTTGAAGTAGGCAAAGCCGAGCGCGTTGTGCACCTGCTTGTGTGGCAAAGATGGCCAGGTTGGCAGGGTCTAGAACCCTAGAGATGGAAACGGGTGGCTGGGGGCGTGCGGTTGCGCGCATGCTGGATGGGTAAGAAAGCAGTGGAAAAGCATGGTGATGCATGTTGCAAGTTCAAACAATCAATGCGCCTCTCATTTGTGCGCTGCAAGAGGCGCAAAGCAGGTCCAGGGTGGGATTTCTAGGGATGGAAACGGCCTCGCCTGCGCGAGCTCCTCGGCCTCGCCGTCCCACGCCTTTTTCGCCTTCTCCAGGTTCTTGACCGCCTGCGTGTAGAGCTTTTTCCGCAGCAGGATCACGCCAAGCTCGAAAAAGTCCTGCGGGCACAGCGCCTGATTGACTAAACCCACTGTAACGGTGGCAGCTGCCCGGCTCAGAAGCACATCTTCTTGTTAGACACTTCCAAAGAGAGGCGGAGTGGGAGGTCTCATGCCTCGCTGGAGGCAGCGTCCGTGCGGATGCGGTCGCCCAGCACCTTGGCCGCCTCCTCCAGCTCGCGCCTGATCAGGACCTGGCGGGCCACCAGATACGCGCCCGCCACCAGGAAGCCCAGCAGCGTGAGCAGGTAGATGGCCTGGACGGGCGTCTCCAGGCCGTCCGCCAGCTCCCAGGCGGGCAGCGGCCCGGCCGGCAGGTGGTCTGGAAGCGCTGCTGGCCGCTGCGCCTTGCCGTCTGCTGGCCGCCGCCGCCACAGGCCTGCAGCGAGCCCGGCTGTGTTGAGAGTTTGCCAGGGACAGGGGCTGCGTCGTTCACCGAAGGGGGGCTGAAGAGCAGACGCGAGTGACGACTTTACACGTGAAAAAGGCTCGGAAGGAGGGCAGCGAATTCGGATGCGCACCGCTTCGTCGTCGGCCCAGGTTCGGAG
The DNA here is from genome assembly GCA_003568905.1 of Trebouxiophyceae sp. KSI-1. NCBI lineage: Eukaryota > Viridiplantae > Chlorophyta > Trebouxiophyceae > Trebouxiophyceae sp. KSI-1. The sequence goes on from BHFV01000180.1 coordinate 10,225, forward strand.
CGCTTGCCCGGCTGCAGGCCGTACACCGTGTCGTCTCCGCCGTCGCGCTGCGATGGCAAGTTGCCAGCGCTATAGTCTGCAGTCTGCCGGGCGCAGGAGCCGTCGCGCCCAGGGCGCCCCACCGCTGGCGACTGATCTGCATCACGCTCCCTGTCGGCGGCGCCGTCGCGATATGTATCTGTGGTGCGTGGACCGTCGTCAGCGTGTCTTCCTTTCAATCGGATTGGAGATATATGTCGAGGCGCGCCCGCTCTCAGCAGCGGGGTTTGCTTGCAGACTGCGACCAGATCAGCACTTTTCGTCGGCCAAGCACAGCACATCGCAGCAATGGTGAACGCACTGCTCGTCACAGGCACGACTGCCTTGCCAACGCCGACGCGGCGAGCGCCGCCGCATGTAGCTTTCCAACAAGGATGTGCACGCAGCAGGCCGTCCTTCCAGGTCCCCTTTGCGCCCACTCCTTCTGCGACCAGGCTGCGCGACGCCCTGAAAACCCATACGAGCCGTGTCTGCGGCGCTGAGGCAGATGCAGCTGCTCGCTGAGGTTGCTGGAAGGCACTGCCTTTTCTTGACAGATCTAGACACCATTCAACTGCGCTGCGCAGGTCTTGAGCAGGCCTCTGCCGACACTGAACTCTCGCACAAGCCTTACCAGACCGGTGGGCTCGACGGTGCAGGCGCGAGCAGAGGGCGACGGCCAGGGCGGCGGCCAAGGGCCGGCCGATGACGCCGCAGAGAGGGAGGCGCGCATCGCGCAGCTCGAGCGTGGCCGGCGGCGGCGGGCGCCCGCCAGCCCGCCACGGCGCAGCGGCGGCGCCTCGACCAGCGGCAGCGACGGCAGCGGCGGCGGGATGGCGGAGTGGCGCGAGGGGCAGCTGTTCCCGGAGGGATGGGAGGAGATGTCGGCCACGCGCAAGGCCGCCGAGCTGTGGATGGGCAAGCGCGGCGCGCTGTTCTGGGCGAACAAGGCGGCCTGGGCTTCAGTCTTCTTAGTCATCGGCGGCTGGATCCTGTTCCGAGTGGTCGGCCCCCTGCTGGGCCTCTACGAGCTCAAGAACGACCTGCTCTCGCCGCCCAACCTGTAAACAGCTGCTGCCCGTTCAGCCGCAGCACTGCGTTTTGCCGCGCCAGAAACAGCCGCCGAGTTTTGCGTCCGTGTGTTCCCCGCCTGTTCGCCGCCGCGTCGTTGCCCCCTGGAATTGCAAGGGACAGCAATCGAGCACGGCATGGACCCAAACCCCAGTCTGGCAGTGCCGAACTCCTAATCAATAGCAGCCAGTGATGCACACTCACGACAAGCAGGCTACGGTGCAGCCGGGGCGGCCAGCGGCTGGCTGCTGCGGACCGCCAGCATGAGCCAGCAGGAGCTGGTGTGCTCGGGGTAAGAAGAAATGCGTACTCGCAGCGCGAACGCCGCGTCCGCGCTGCGAATCGCCAGCAGCTCCCTGACAGGCTGCTCCCGCAGCAGCGCTCGCACGATGCGAGGTGCCACAAGGCAGCGGCTGTGGTGCGGCACGCCCAGCAGGGTGGCGCCGGCCGGCATGGCACGCTTGATGGCGGCCTGCGGGTCCTCAGCGGCCCAGCAGCCAGGGCCTGCAGCAGGATTGCTGACACCCTCGAGCCCTGGCTTGCTGGCCCGTCCATGCTGGGGCAGAGATGTTGGCGGTGCGGTGGGGATGAGGCGGCGCACCCCAGATGGCGTCTCGCTCAAGGGAGGCCAGGGTGGGCATGAGCAGGAAGGCCAGGCTGTCATCCCACGTCATGCCGCCCGGGCTGCTGCTGCTGCCCAGCAGCTGCGCCCGCTGGGCCGCCAGCTGCTGCTTGATGGCCGCCTCCAGCTTGACCTCCATGGCCACAGTGTCCAGCACCGGCCGCTGCAGCGGCCCAGACCAAGATTACCATCTTGGCAATCTCAGCCCGAGATGGCCAGGTTTGCTTTTGCTGCCGAGTTCCTGCTCATTGGACAGACCTGCCTGTTCCCGGCACCAGTACCCCTGTTCCCCTCCCATGCGGTTCTGTTTCAGGCTCCACAGTCCATGCTCTGCTCGCATGCCGTTCCGTTCCAGGCTCCACTCACAGCCCTCTGATCCTTTTTTTCAGGCTTGTGATTGGCAAACGGTCGGTGGGTGTTGGGAAGACCTGCAGCTCGAAGCGCTGCGCCGGCAGGGAAGGCGCGTCCGCGGGAGGCACGGCCACCTCGCGCCAGCAGGCAGCGTCCTCCAGGGCAAAGGAGACGGCGGCCAGTGGCTTGCCCGCCTGCAGATTGACGTACAGCCTCCGGTGGCTGAAGAGCCAGTCGACGGCCAGGAAGGAGCTCGGCTTGCCGTTGGCCTGCCCGCTTGGGGAGCTCCTGTGGCCTGCACTCAGGAGGCGGCAGGCGTCGCGTCAAGCCTACTGGGACCCCCAGACTGCCGTGTTCACGGCCGGCAACCAACAAGCTCTTTTAGGAAGCAAGAGTTGCCCAAGCAATCCACCAGTAGTCTGCTGCTGCTGCTGCTGTTGCCGCTGCGTTTTGAGGCTGGCGGCACGTCGCACCGCTGACATCCCAGAAGGTGGCTTCGCCGCCCGCCAGCGTCGCCACCCACAGCCGCTCGGCCGGCGAGTGCTTGTGGCTGCCCACTGCAACGTATGCTTCCATGCCGAAGCCCTGCAGCAGGCTGCACAGCAGCACCGCCTTCTCCTCCTGCAGCCAGCGCACCACTCTGGTCGGTGCCGCACCTAGCAGTTGCAAAGCAGCAGCAGAGCTCTGCTGGACAGCTGACCAAGCACACGGCAGGGCGGCCGCCTGCAGGTGATCGACGCAGCCTCGCAGCGGTGCAGCCAACCAGCAGCTTGCCGGCGGATTGCTCAAGTGCGAAGCAGCGGGAGCGGCAAAGCGGCTCACGGCACTGGCGAGGCCGGCAGCCAGGATGGTGTGCGTTGACGCCAGAAAATGGCCGACTGGGCCCGGATGGACGTCAGTGTCCCAGTCCAGCTTGGGCTCGATCAGCGACACAAAGTGGCAGGCCTGCTGCGGGCTCGCCAGGCACCTGCAGACGCGTGCAGCGGCCTGGGCAGCGCTGATACAGACAGCAGGCGTCGATTGGCTGCGTTCAAACTGTGCTGGATGCGACTTGGAGGTGCTGGGCTCTGTCTGCCGGCCTTTTCACGAAAACAAAGGAACACAGCGTCGAAAATGTAAGACACTACTAAAAGCGCACCTGCCCAGCTGCAGTGGCCGCACAAAGGAGCAGACGGGGAATTCCCGGCCGTCCTCTGCGGCAACCACCAGCCGACGTTCCGAGCCGTCGCTGCGGCAGGCGACGGCAGCCGTCAGGGCCCGGAACCTGGCCAGCGCCTGCGCATGCGCCTCCCGCTCCTCCGCCTGCCGCGCCCTGAGCGCCTCCGCCGCCAGCCGCAGGCCCGCGCCGCCAGAGTCCTGCAAGCAAACGCCTGGTTGCTGAGCCTTCCAGTGCTCTGCACGGCCCTGGCCGGTGGCAAGGGCGCTGCCAGACGGACCTGGGCGGCCTGCGCCAGGCACTCGAGCTGCAGCGAGCCGACGACCGCCCCGCTGCCGCCGTCGGCCGCAGCAGCAGTGCCGCCGATCACAAGCGGCAGCTCCAGGCTGAACGCCTGGCCCGGGCTGCACCACGCCTGCAGAGCGAGAACACTGGGCGTGATCCGTGAGGGTAGGGACTCATAGCTCGTCCGTTCTACGGAAAAGCTCTGCAACCAAATGTACGCGTGCGCAGCGAGTGGAGGCGTGACACGAAAGCGGAGGTCACTTTCCCCTCATCAGGATGACCTGCAGTCTGGATAGGCTAAGCACTGCCACACATCTCGCCCAAAGAGGCGAAACTATACTCCAAGTTCCGGTGCTCACGCGCCAGGAGGAACTCGGAGGCTTCTTGAAGGAGGGAAGAACGTGGCGGGGGCGAATACTCGCAGAATATTTCCCATCAAATATCCCCTTCACCCACACTGCAACATGCGGACTGCACGGACAGAGATTTGGAAGATTCTGCGTGTGCAGCCGATGCTTGTCATTTAGAAGTTCTATTTCATTTATTGACTAGAAGAATTGGAAGGCTTGCCTCCCGCCAGTCGTAAAGCGCGGCTCCCAGGACCTCCGACTCCAGGTTGTGCCGCTCCAGCTCTGGCGGCCCCCCGTCCTCGGCAGCGTGGGGAAAGGTGCGCATGAGCAGCAGCTGCAGCGGCTGCTTCTGCAGCAGCAGCTGCTCCGGGCTCTGCAGCGCCCTCGGCAGGTCCACAGCCAGGACCGCCTCCAGCAGGGCTGACGCTGCTGCAGGCACTGGCGAGCTCCTGGCTCCGCAAGCACGCGCCGATTCAGACTGCGGCTCGGAACAGCCCTGGTCGTGCTCTGGCAGTGGGATGGTCGGGAGCTCTGCAAGCACCTGAGCCGGTGGCCGAAAAGCTCTGCACAGACGACCAGCTGCTCGTGCGGCTCTGGCGGCTTCTTGGCATAGAAGCCCAGACCTGTGACTGCCTTGAGCCGCACCTGGACCGCGTTGCGCTGCCTGCTGCTGCGCAGCATAGCCCTCACGGCGTCAATATGTGCAGGCAGCTCTGCCAAGCAGATACGCAACAAAGGAGGGGAGTTCACCTGGGGTCGCCTATGTTGGGTCCCACATTGGCCAGCGACTTGACAAGCTGGTCGATCACACCCTTGCCCTGCAGGCGTTCGGCCCTGGATGGCTTGTGCCTTCTCTAGAACAAGCCGCACCGACAGTAGAATGCGCGTTGGAGAAGCGGACTTTCAGCTGTGTGATGGCCTCCTGACGTGAAACGGCTGGCTTGGTAGCGCCTACGGGGCCTGCCTTGGCGGCAACGAGCTCATGGATCTGCTTGTCCACGCCCAGCTCCTTCAGCTTCTCACGGACCTTCCGTCTACACCACACATCCTCAGTTTGCAATCTGGTCTGGGCTGTAAGGCGACGCTGCTGCGCACCGGCAGCGGCAATATTGGGCTCACTTTAGGTCCTCCTTCTGCTCGGCGGACACGCCGACCGCGGGACCGGCCCCGTTGGCCGACATCTGTCCTGAAATGGCCTTTTTCAGGGCCTCGCTGCGCGCCGGTGTTGCTCCTCTACTGCTACATACCAGTGCGATCAATCAAATTAAGCCGCAAGATTGGCTACATGGCCTCTGCGGAGCCGGAAAGGAGCAAGTCGCGGCGAGATGGGGCCGGGATGGCCGGGATGGGAAGCGCGCCAGAAATTCGCGGGAAACGACGAATGGATGCAGATCAGTGGCAATGGGAAGCAGCTGAATATATGTGCGTCTGGAAGGAAGACACCTTGAGAGACTGGAAGCCGAGCGGATGGTCTGGGGCTGAGCCCCAGCGTTCATTCAACGCCCTTGCAGAAGGGCCAGCTGCGTGGTCGTCCTTCAGCTCTTAAAAACTAGGACCAGATTGCTAGCTTCTTCGCTCGACTGGCCCAATCTCACGATGATGATCACCGGCGGGCGCCTGGGCGGGGCACGCCTTCAGCGCGTCGCATGCCTCGGCGCGCTGTCCCGGCCAGCGGCCGCGACACGACCACGCAGCGGATCAAAGCGGCAGAGGCGGACGTGCACGCACGCACAAACCGACGGCGGCGATCGTCCAGGTGTGCACCTCCTTATCACCATCAGTTCGCAAAGCATTCGCATGTCCCCTACTTCTTTCAGCAACCGTCTTTTCGGGGCTGTGCCACATTCCGATTCACTTGGAAGGCACTCGTAGAAGCCAGGGACCTGACGGCAGTCCTTGGCTTTCCAGGGGCTGCCGGAGGGGCGGGCGTGGAGACGCTGCTGCGACCGGCCATGGTCCCCTCCAGCAGCGCCGAGGCCAATCGCCCGGGCTACCCGCTAGAGTGGCCCGGCCCTGTCTGGGGTGCCGCCGCCGCGTTCGCCTACTCGTTTTACGCCATCATGGTGTTCAATGACGCCGCTTTCCCGGAGCTGCTGCGGGCGCTCATCTTCGGGGTGTTTAGGAGCCACGACAACATCGTTGCCTTCAGCTATGTTGCCATTGGAATCCACGTGGCATACGTGCTCTTTGTGCTCGGCCTGTCGCGGCGGCGCGGCTACGACGCCAAGGCCAGCGCCTGGTGGGCGGTGCAGAGCTTTGTGTTTGGCTTTCTGGGGGTGAAGCTGTTCCTCGACCGGGACCAGTGACTGCCAGGCCATCGACCGTAGACTCGTAGTATTGGTCTTGACTCAAAGGTCGGAAACCACAGACGCCTGATACCACAGGCTGGCACAGCATCTCACAGAGGCAATCAGAGAAAAGCCAGTGCGCATGCTGCGCCCTTGTGACAAGCCACTACAATGGTGTGAATCTCCACAAGCTGCAATCCCCGCACCAGTGACTGCAAACTGCATGCCTGGCTGCGTGGCTGCAGACGCGCCGCCGCAGCGCATCGCAGTGGTCGGCGGCGGGTTTGCAGGCGTGGCGCTGGCCTGGCACCTCCTGGCAGCCGGCAGAGGGCGCGTGAGTGTGGACCTCTTTGATGCAGTCGGCCTGGCAGGCGGTGAGCGTGTCTGGGAGTCCAGGCCCTCCGGTGGCAGCCAAGCTTTCGTGTGTGAGCTAGAAACGTGCGAGGCGTTTGCAGGTGGCTCTGGGGCGGCTGCCGGCCTGCTGCACCCGTACACTCCCAAGGGCAAGGTGGGTGCGGCCATCCGACGGCTGCACAGGCATCAGTTGTGAAGCGGCCGCTTCAGAAGCGTTGTGAGCCGAGTTCGCGCTGACACGTGCACGCACTTTGCAGCTCCTTTGGAAAGGCGGCGAGGCGTTCGCTGCTGCCCTGCGGCTGGTGGCGGAGGCGGAGGCTGCAGCTGCGTCTGCCAGCCTGCCTCAGCAGCCCTTTGTGTGGCGCCAGAGCATACTGCGGCCTGCCAGCAACGCCCGCCAGGCACGCTTCCTGCCACTCCTGCATGACGTGTCTGCCTCATCTGCCACGAGCGTGCTGTTGTGAACACTCACTGCGCAGCTCGGCTCAGGAGCGCTGAGGCACTCTGCTCAGCTGCTGCTGCAGGCGCGTGGCTTTGCCAGGATCGAAAGCAGCACCACTAGCCAAGAGGCGCGGGCGGACAGCGCGGCCAGGCCGCTGGCAGCTGCAGAGGCGCGCAGCCTGGTGCCCGGGCTGGCTGGCGGGGCCCTCACCGAGGCGGATGGGGCGGCCGCGCTGCTCATCGAAGGCGGCCTCGTGCTCGACCCTGCAGGCTACCTCCGGTGCCACTTCCCCCAAGGCGTGAGAAGAATCATGGGCGGGCTTCCAAGCGAGTAGGCTGAAGTGCAGTGCGGGTGCAGGGCGCTGTGGGAGGCTTGCCGGCAGGCGGCCGCCTCTGCCGGAGCAGGCTGCGAGGCGCGGCTGGTCAGGGAGGGCGTGAGCTCTCTGGGCGCCCTGGAGCAGGCGCACGGCCCGTATGCGGCTGTCGTGGCTGCCGCCGGCGCTGGCAACGGCGTGATCCAAGAGATCGGTGCGAGCCCGGCTGTAGTCTCCCTGCCTGCCGTGAGGCAGCGCGTCTGAATCGCCGGCCGGCTGCTGCGCAGGTGACAGCCTGGGGTGCGAGCTGAGCCAGGGGTACACGCTGCAGCTGGTACCGGCGAGCGACTCGGTGGCTGGAGAGGCTCAGCAGCCGAGGCCTGCGTCGGAACTGGCAGCTGGGCTGCTGCAGCGGAAGCCGGGTGCGCGAGCTGCGCCAGCGTGCAGGGCAGCCTGCAGCCATCATTGCGCTGGTGATGATGTCTTTCGACCGTCGCTCGCAGACGCGAGCCCGGCACCTGCCGAGGAGCCCTCCGCCAGCAGTGGCCGGCCGCTTCAGGCATGCGCGCTCTGTCCCACTTCCTGCCAGGCGAAAGTTTAGCCGAGTACCGAGCGAGGAGGCTGTGGCTGCAGGCGACTGCAGTCAGCGCACGGGACCCGCCTGGCAATGCCGGGGAAGAGGCGGCGGAGGGCTACCCGCCCGGGGCGCCCAGCCTGCTGTCCTCAAAGTACCTGGCAGCCCAGGGCGGCCGCAGCCTCGTGCTGGGCGCGACCAAGCGGCTGGGCCTCTCCGCCGCAGAAGCCTTCCGGGTGCGGCTCGCAGCACACTCAGCATGTGCCGGCGGAGGCACGGTGCAGCGGCAGCACCCCCAGTCACACATTCGCTGCATGCGCGCCTTCAGAAAGCGAGGGCTGCCTTGCGCACGCCCTCCTGGCCTGCTGCAAGGAGTGAGGCCTGCCTGGGGGGCCGCAGGAATGCGGACGCAGCATCGACACAGAGCAGGAGGCCGCAGCCGCCGCCGCTGCGCTTCTGCCAGAGGCGGAGCGGCTGTGGGCGCCCATCCGCAGCTGGGCGGTCGCTGCAGTCAGGACCGGCGTGCGGGCGCTGCCGCCGCGCACGCAACAGGGTGCCGTGCCGCTGGCGGGCCGCCTGCCGGTCAACAAGCGGTGCGGGCGTTTGCATCACTAATGGGGGTAACATGCAAGACGTTGGGAAAAAAATTCTTCTCCATCATTTGTTCCCTTTTTTCCGGGAGGTAGGCACCCTGCACAAAACAGGCCATCTGGTGGTCCGGGAGATGGCGTGACATTTGACACCTGGTTTTCCCAACCAGGTGGCTTCCGAGGAAACCTTTTGCCTTCTATGTCCTTCAGTGGCTTGCATGCAGAGGGCAGCGTCCTTGAAAAAGTTGCAAACTTTGGGCGGACAGGGGCCAGAGGCAGACCTCGTAACAATTGGCCACCAGCCTTCGGCTGGAATCCCTGAAGGAGGAGGGGAAAGCTGACGGCAAAGCCTGCCTTTCAGTATATTCCCTTCAGAGGTTGAGAGTGCTGACTGCCGGAGCGCTCTGCTGCCGGTTTCATATCGTTCGACACGCCCGTCTGTCTGCATGGCTCGTCTCGAGCTGGAGGGCGCATGCCATACTGCGGCAGCGGCGCTTGCGGCGGCTGAAGATTGCGCCTGCTTGCAGGTGGTGGGTCGTCGGCGGCCTGGGCGCTCGTGGACTGGTATACCACGCCTGGCTGGGCGAGCTGGTGGCTGCTGCAGTGCTGGCCGGCTGCGAGGCGCAGCTGCCGCCCGAGCTGCTGCGCTGGAAAGCGCCTCGCGGCGGTGGCGGGGATTGAACCCCGGTTTCCGGTCGGAGCGAATCTTGATGCTGTTCGGAGAGACGGCGGTGACGTAACAGCGGTTACACGACCGTGCACTCGCTCACGCACAGAGCGGCGGCTCGCGCTGTGGGTCAGGCAGGCAGGGCGCGCGGGTTCACTGCTTGCCCGGCTTGCGGGGCGACACTGGTGCGGTCTCAAAGGCGGCGCCATCGCGCCAGTAGCTGACGCTGGCGACGCGGCCGCGCTGCGGGTCCTCTATCACATCGACCGCCGCCCGGGTGGCGCCGTTCGCCAGCACGCCGCCCTCGGGGCTGAACAGCAGCAGCCGCGGCGAGTCGCGCAGCAGCCGCAGCAGCAGGTCGCCTGCAGGAGCCCTGGGACCTCAGAGGAGCCGCGAGCGCAAGCCCCACCCTGCCGACGCGTCCTGGCCCCGAGAAAGCAGGCTGGTGCAGTGGGCTCCCCGGCAAGGCAGTTCCTGGAGCCTGGCCACAGGCTCCCAAAGCTGTGACGCTCAAGTCGCTTGGATGACTCCCTGCCTCAGGCCTCCCGAGTGTCAGCCTCTGCCACGCGCAAGCCTGTCAGATGGTTTGTCGATTGAGTCTGGTCTGCCTGCGGGCATGGCAAGCCGGCCGCACCCTGCACGCCCTGCTGCTGGATGTAGTCGACGACCGCCTGCAGCTGCGAGCGCGGGTCCTTGCCCAGGATGGCGGGCACGCGCGCTGCCATGTTGCAGACCCAGTGCGTCGGGATGCCGAGGCCCTCCAGGTATTTGATCTGCGCAGCGCCTGGTCAGGACTGCAGCCAGAGGGGGCGGCCGGCAGCTTGCAGGGGGGAGTGTGGGGCCGCACCACCTCCTCCACTCGCGAGACGCTCGTCTCAAACTCGAGCTTGTAGATGCGTTCCGTGATGCCGTCGATCCACGCCTTCTCCCAGCCTGCGCCGGCAGCAGGGCCTCCTGAGGTCAGCTGGCGGTGGCAGGAAAAAGAGATGGGTGAAAGCCTGGGTCCTCGGCGCGGGGACCCCACCCAGACGCGTCAGGTAGCCCCTGACCTCCTGCGTCGTGCCACTGTGGTCGAATTTTGCGGGCGGTGCGGCTGTCCGATAGTCGACCGCCTGTCGGACTATCAGCTGCTGTTGCCGCCGGCGGACCGGCGGCCTGGCGAAGCGAAGCACCCGTCAGCATGCTTCCAGAGACATGTGTCGCCCTGGCCGTCAACGGAACGAGCGTTTCGCTTTAAGCACGCGTCGTATTTGATGCTTACCTCGAGGTCTGTGGCCGTACCGCCGGCAGGCTCTGCCTGTGCAGCCCGCGGGCGGCGCCCAGGCCGCAGCGGCAGAGGCTGCCGGCCAGGTCGCCCATTCTCTAGCAGGAACCCCACTCGACGCGCCGCTGTTCTCGTTCAACTAGAATGCATGCCATAAGTCATCGTCAGAAAGCTGCCCCAAGCGCGAAAGGTAGACATGCAAGAACGACGCCGACATCCGCGGCACGATAAGGTGTAGGTGGATACCTGCTGCCAATCGAGTCGACAGTAACCCGGCGCCACCGAAGTCGGGGTCCGATCGTGTGTTTGATGATGCAGCTCGCGGCTCGATTTCTTCTGGCCAGGGGAACCCTGGCTGTCAAGCGCAGCGGCGGCCGCGCCTTTGAGCTTCGAGCGTTCGAGTGCAGTGAACGAAAGAGGTCGATACGGCACGACCAGAGCTTGCAGAGGACGGCAGTGGGCAGCACGACTGCTGCATGCTCTGATCGGTCAAAGAGGGGCGGCAGTGCTCAGGTGACTGGCAAGAAGCGGGCTCCTACGCCTATGCAAGCACACGCAAGCGCCTAGCGCGGTGGTCAGTGAGCACACACAATGCGCCTGTCCCAACATCGGACCGCAACTTTGAAACGGCAGGACAGGACGGCGGGAAAGAGCTGACGATGATGCGGGGGATCCCGCGCGGGCAGTCGCCCGCTCAGGCCCCCCAGGAGAACATGCCGAGCAGCCCGCGGTGCCGCTTGCTGGTCGGCTCGCCTGCCTCCTCGCCCGCGCCGGCGGGCTGCTCCTCGGACCGCCCCGCCTGGAAGCCTGCCATCGCAGCCCGCGTCACGTCACGCCACGCCACGCCACGTCACGCCACGCCACGCCACGCCACGCCACGCCACGCCACGCCACGCCACGCCACGCCACGTCACGTCATGTGAAAAATAGTAACGTGATGTTTTCAAAACCCGGCCAATGCCTGCCTGCCAGCCTGCCTGCCCACCTCAAGCGGGCAGGTGAGGGCTCGCGCCTGCGAGCCGAGCCTGCCTGGCGGCAGCGCCCCGAGTGTGCATGGTGAAGGGCAGCTCTAGCGACTCTGTGTCGCTGCTCGAGCGCTCGGAGCCCGAGCCGGAGTCAGCGTCCGCCAGCCGCCTCGCGAGAGAGATCGCCTGCTTGCATCGGCGGAAGAGGGAGCGCCGGCTGTCCGGCGGCTGCCTGCCGCTGCGCCTCAGGAGCCGCCTGCGCGCCCGCCGCGCCTCAGCCGCCCAGCTGCTGGGTTGTTCTTGTTCTTGTTCTTGTTCTTGTTCTTGTTCTTGTTCTTGTTCTTGTTCTTGTTCTTGTTCTTGTTCTTGTTCTTGTTCTTGTTGGTATTCGAATTCGAATTCGAATTCAAAGAATTCAAATTCAAATTCAAATTCAAAACCATTCATTCATAGCGCTTGGACGTTGCTCTTTCAGCTCGTGATCAGGTTCAGGGTCTGAGAATCCTAGAAGAGCCGGGCTTCCGAGACCTAGATTGAGCCCTGAGCTGAGGTGACGCATGGGACTGCACACCGGGACGGGCCGGCCTCCAACTCCAGGCTTTCGTTGGGGGGGCGCAGCCGCAGCAGCGAGGGCGTCGCCGGCGCAAGGGCCTGGGTCGAGCTCTCCGGCTCGCGGGCCTCTGCTGCGCCGATGTGCCTGCTAACGGCAGACACGAGGAAGTGAGCATCAGGGGGAGGTGTGCGCCGCAGCGGAAACCTTCCCTTGAAGGCGGAAGGCGGCCTGAGCGCACTTTGGGACAGCCTCCGGGCACGCCGCCGCCGGCTGCTGCTGCTGCTGCTCACCGCTCGGCACGCCCTGCAGCATGCGCCGTGCCTTTCGTCGCTTGCATAAGTTTCAATTTCATTACTTTGAAATTCATGGCGTTTCCCGTCTTCCATCTTTGTGTCAAGAAACGGTCAATTTCTCATTTTTCACTTTAACAAAACAAGTCTGAAGTCAGGCCACATTGCAAGCAGCGGAGGCAGGATGGGGGACGCCCGGCGCCGCTGCCGCTGCCGCTGCTGCACGCTGCGGTTTTGGAGCGACGAGAGAGAGGCCGTGCCTGCTGCGGCGGGCAGGGCTCCCGTTTCCCGCCGGCCCTGAGCAGGCCAGCCAGGGCGCCCCCGCGCGGCTGCGGCTGCTGCCGCACGCGGGGCGGCAGGCGCAGCAGAATGGGCGCCACCTGCCGCTGCTCCTTGAGCCGCGGACTCTGCCGCTCGGGCCTCGCTTTCTCGGCAGTCCTTGCCCGCTTGGCGGGCGGCGCCGGGCTCGCCCTCGGCCCCAGCAGGAGCACCGAGTCCTCCAGCTTAACCGACAGCTGGCGCTTGCGCTTGCCAGGCTGGCCGGGTGTAGAGGCCCTGCCTCGCGCCGCCGGCTGCGGCAGCAGCGCAGCTAGCTTCTGCGGCAGCCTCCGCTCCCGCCGCGAGCTGCGCGCTCCCAGCGGCTCTGTTGCGGAGGCGTGCAGCTGCGGCGTCGCTGAGCGCCTGGGGCCGCCATCGGCTGGAGGTTTGCGTTGGGCGGGCTTGGCGACGCCTCGGGGCTGCTTGCGGCCGGCTGACAGGTCGCAGTTGTGCAGTTTGCCAGGCAGGCGGCGGTCCCTGGTGGCCCGCAGCGCCGGCGGCTCTGCAGTTGGGGCGGTGGCGTCTGGCGGGCGGCTCCTGGGCCTCCCAGCAGGCGCCATCACACCCGTTCTTGCATCACACTCTCCTGCAGCCGGCAGCACATCGAATCAGCCGTTTTTGTACATCAGTGCAACACAGGGGCCGGTTACAGCTACAGATGCTGCACAACGGCAGGAGCTAGGCCTGAGCCAGCCGATGTTTCGGCATCGCCGCCGGCTCACGCGCTTTACCAGCGCGAATCGGGTTCATAGCCATACTTTCAGAAGCCATTTGTCCAATCCATCAGGCAAGGCCATCGCGAGACACTCTCAGGCGCTTGCTCTAAGGATGCATGCCTGGCGGATGTCTGCGATCTGGCACGCCCGTCGATTGTGTTTTGCAAGCAACATGGTGCAAACAAGGACAAGGACTCAATAAGAGTTTGCGCAAAGCCCACAGACGGCGCACTCGCCTGCGGCTGGTTCCGGAAGTGGCTGCGGGCGGATGTTCTTGCGTGTTAGGCGGCGTCGCGGTGGCACTCGCACCCGCCACACAGGCTTTGATACCTCTTTGGTTAGCCGAGTACGATGTACAAACTCGAGGAAAGGAGATGCGGGCAGGGTGGGAAAGATGGCAGGTATTGGGGTCAAGGTTCGCCCCTGGTGAATCAGCAACTGTGTGCATCTGCCCGTGCTACAGAGAGAGGGGATCTTCGAGGTATCGTCAAAAGATTCACCCCTGTGGCTTCAGCTTTGTCAATGCCTTGCTTGTCGATGCAATGCTAGGTCAGCGGGATTCTAACAAGCGACGCGAACTCCGGCGGCGCGACCCTGTCAAGCTTGTATTCCTGTTTCTATCTCTGGCCATAGCATATATGTAAGTCTCACGACAACTCGGCTCGGAAGCTGGCATCGCAATCCACTGATGAGTTCCATCTTCGCACGGAGCCAGGCACTAGTCGCATCGAGTGCCTCATGAGCGAGAGGTGGTGTAGCACAGCAGCCTGGCAGGAGGCGGCAGGGCAGGAGGCAAGGAAGGAGGAGTCTGACTGCCTGGCTTTGGTTCGGTCCTGCGTTCGTGCGGACCAGCCTCGACAGCGATACAGAATCGGAACGCTGTGCATCGCCGGCCCTTCCCGCAGCCCCATCGCAGCGAGGACTTTGCAGCACTGCACCGTTTAGGCTGACATCAGCCCTCGCCCTCGCTCCGCTGTCCGCACAGCTGCGATACTGGTGGCGCCAGATAAGCGACCCAGAGTGGCGATCGGTACATTGAGACGATCCGCCCACCCGCAACGGCCACACGGGCGCAGAATCCCGACTTCATAAGATCGGCCCCGGGCGGCCTTCTCCAGCGGCCGGCAGCCAGCGCAGACGCGGCGCCGAGGGCCACGAGGCCCGGCGCGGGCCGGACCAGCCGCACCGCCAGGCGTCCCGCAGCTGCCGGGCGGGTAGCAGGCTGGCAGGCTGGACGGCACTGGCAGCGGGGCGGGGGGGCGTGAGCGCGTGGCGGAGAGCGAGCCACGCGCCGGCATGAAGCCGAAGGAGGAGCCGGGCGAGCCGGCCGGGCCCAGCGCTGAAAAGGGCAAGGATGAGGAGGCCAGCACCGCGCCGCTGCCCGAGAAGGTCCGGCCCTCCTCCCTCCCTCCTCCTTCTGCCCCACATCCACCTCAGTAGGCGGCAAACTACGCCATCAGACAGCCGACCTGCTGCTATTATCCACACCTCAAATCCTCCACTGTCGCCCCTCATGGTGGCAATTCGCAGCTGCATCCGGCCGCAATGCTGCGTGGTGACTGAACCGGGCTGGCCGATGGCTGCCGCAGTGCCAGGTCGGCGGCTCGCCCGTGTACCTGGTGGAGGGCAAGCTGGGCAAGGGCGGCTTTGGGCAGGTTTACGTCGGCAAGCGCTCGCCGCCGACCAATCAGAAGGAGGGGCCGAACGCCAACCTGGCAAGACCCCCCCCCCCCCTCTGCCGCCTGTACCGGCAGAAGCGACAGGAACGGAGGGCAGAGAATGAGGGGGGAGGTAGGTGACGGGGGAGACCAGAAGGTCCTCCGCAACTCGCCCATGCCAGATTCAGAGAGCAGAAGCACAAGCACAGCCGTATCAGAGGTCATCTGCAGAGGCCAAAACGGGGGCAGAGACTGAGCTGGCTGGTTGATGCGAGAAGCCGGCGAGCAGGGGCCGTGGGATAAGCCTGACTGCGACCAAGCTCGTTGCCATCCGCCTGAGGAAAATGAGGAAGAATAAAAATACAATAATAAATAAGTAAGGAAATGAGATCAATCGCGGAGATATGCAGGTGGCGCTGAAATTCGAGCACCGCAGCAGCAAGGGCTGCAACTTTGGGCCGCCCTACGAGTGGTCCGTGTACAGGTGCCTGCCCCCGCCCTAAGGTTCAAAAACCCTTAAATTACTAACCAGAAACCCTGAGCTGCCACAAACCGGCACGGGGCAGCGGGCGGTCTGAGCGGCTGGGATGCGATGCCGCAGCTCGCTGGGCGGCATCGCCGGCATCCCGAAGGTCCACTACAAGGGGCGCCAGGGGGACTACTATGTCATGGTGAGGCCCTTAAACCTTAAAGCCCTTCCATCCCTGCCCCTCTGCGCACTGCCACGCGTCCGGCATCCAGCTGCCATGCGTCGGCGGCCGGACCAGATCGGGCAGCATGCGCCAGCGCTGCACTCTCAATGGAGCTTGGAGGGCTGCTGTCGTCTGGAAAGGGTAACGGGGCCGCAAAGGGCACACAGTCAGCGTCTAGTCAACCGGCTGCAATGTCGGACGGGTGCCAGCGCTCTTCGACATGTAACTGATGCCGACAGCATGTAACTGATGCGGATGTGTAACCGACGCTGCCTGGCATCTGCGCAGGTGCTGGACATGCTGGGTCCCAGCCTGTGGGACGTCTGGAACACGCAGGGGCAGCAGATGTCTCAGGAGATGGTCGCCTGCATCGCGGTCGAGGCGCTGTCCATCCTGGAGAAGCTGCACCTCAAAGGGTGCGCGCCCCCTCTGCAGACCCTACTCAAGGGTTTCGAGACACCCTGTCCCGCCCCAGCCTCACACTCGTCCTTCAGGGCTTCGGGGTTTCGCCTTTCTGGCTCGCTGCCGGGCCGCCAGTGTGACCCCTGCCTCTGACCCCTAACCTCTTAAACCCCCCTTGGCTCTGAACCCTGACCTCTTAAACCCTTGAGGGGTTAATCCGCCCGCATCGGCGTGCCTGATGACGCATGTCGCCAGCCTGTTGCGGCCTCATGGGGTCGCCGCCGCCCTGCATAAACCCTACACCGCCAAAGAACCGGAGGGCCAGGTGCCGGGGCGGGCTCTTGCTGCCAGAGCCCGGGTCCGGAACCCGATTTCCGCATATCAAAGCCTACACAAAGAGTTCGATCAGCTCGGACGGAAAAGTGTTAAACCCGGAAGCAACAAGGACGCCCTGGCCCAGGCACGAGCAGGCAAAACCGGGGGTGCCGATTCCGTACCAGATTCTTGGAACCCTAGACATTTTGAATTCAAAATTTCAAGGACACCCTGGCGCAGGTACGTGCACGGCGACGTCAAGCCGGAGAACTTCCTGCTGGGTCCGCCCAAGACGGCCAACGAGAAGCGGCTCTATCTGGTCGACCTCGGCCTGGGTGCGGCGCCCTTCTAGGGTTTCGCGGGAGGGTTCAGAATCAGGGTTCCAGGGTGGCAAGATCGCGCCCTCAAATTGGGGCTCCAGGGTGGCAAGATCGCGCCCTGGAGAGCTGGCTGCGAGAGGGCCCGCGCGGATGAGGGCGAGCTTCTTGCAGAGGTTTCTTCGCGCCAGCTCCACTCCCCAGCCTTTTTCACAAATTCCACGTTCTGTATATTGCGGCGGTGGCGGGGGCTAATTTCTTTCGTCTTTTACCGTGCCCGAGCGGGAAAACCCCTGAGTGAGAACCATGTCTCAATCTCATGCCCTGCCTCTGGAAAGGGAATTATGAAACCCTGCAAAACCCTGCTGCAGCCACGCGGTGGCGCGACTCCGTCTGCAACACGCACGTGGAGTACGACCAGCGGCCGGACGTGTTCAGGCACGCCCTACCCTACCGGACCCTAACATACCCGGCTCTTACCGACCCCATCCGCTCGCGACCCAGCCAGATACTCGCTTGCCGATTTCGGACTTTCGCTATCTAGCGAGTATTGCTGCGCCGCGCGCTGCCGCGATGGCAGAGCCGCGACAAAAAAAAGTAGCAATAAGTTTCGCTGGGATTCGCCAAAGGCACTGTAGTCTTGCCGAGTTTCGCCGAGCTTCGCCGAGTTTTGCCGAGTTTTGCCGAGTTTTGCCGAGTTTGCGCGCAGGGGCACGGTGCGGTACGCGTCGGTTCACGCGCACCTCGGGCGCACGGCCAGCCGGCGAGACGACCTGGAGTCGCTGGCCTACACGCTGATCTTCCTGCTGCGGGGCCGCCTGCCCTGGCAGGGCTACCAGGCGCGCTCGCCCTGTAGGGTTTGGAGCGCATGTGCACAAAACCCCCCTACCAGGACCTCATTCGGGCGACCCGGGCCGCACTGCCCACTTCAGAGCCGCATCGCGCCCGCCAGAGGCACGCTGGCCTCTGATTTTTAGATTTTTATTTTATTTTCCCCCCAAATCGGATGATTTTGCGAGTTTTCGCTTTCGTCGTTTGCCTTTCTCGCCACCGCCGCAATCATGCCTGCCTCATGTCAGAGCTCCATTTGGCCCTGCCGGCAATTGTTTTGGCCCTGCCGTCATTGTCGACATTACTCTCACGAAATGTGTGTGCCCATGCCCCCCGCCCCCTGCCCCCTTCTCAAAATCGGATTTCCCAGGCTTTCGTCCGCCTCAAGCAACTGCACAAGACAAGGGGTGCTTCCGTTCTAGGAGGGCTGACCAGAGCCACAAACCCCCCTGAAAAAAAAATGAAAAAAAAACCATTTCGCCCGCGCGCCGCAGGGCGACAACAAGGGCTTCCTCGTCTGCAAGAAGAAGATGGCGACCTCCGCCGAGCTGCTCGCTCGCTACACGCCGCCGGCCTTCAAGCAGTTTGCCGAAGCAGTCGTCAACCTCAAGTTCGACGAGGAGCCCAAGTACGGCGCCTATTCCAGGCTGTTCGAGCCGCTGTGCGGCCCAGGCCCCGCGCGCCCCATCATCCTCGAGAGCCTGCCGGCGGCCGGTCAGAAGCGCGGCCGCGATCCGGCCGACGACGAGGCGCTGGAGGTGCGTGCCTGTCGATTTCAGGGTTTCGTTAGGGTCAAGGAGGGCTGACGTAGGGTGTCGAAGGGTCTCACAGGGTGTCTGCTCGAGCGAATGCCGGCGCCACTCGGGGGGTTTTGGGATTTCATGGTTTTTTTGTAAACCCTAAACATATGATTCGGGGCGCCCGGGCGGGGCGCGGGCGGCTGTGAAGCAGAGAGGAGAATCGAGGTCACGGTCCTGTCCCGGATCCTGGAAAACCCTGGAAACCCTAAACAACTCACATCACAGCATTCGACTCGGTGAGGCCGCGATTCAACTCCCTACCCACCGACCGTCGACTCGACAAAAACCCCTCAGAACCCTAGACAGCAGCCCCGCCGCCGCCCACGCGCGACCCTCGATCCGCGTCGAAACCCTAGACAAGTCCCGCTCCGCCGGGATCCCGGACCGACCCCGCCGCCCCCAGATCCCGAAGACAGGCTCCGGCCGCACGCCCGATCGCCGATCCGAACGCCAATACCCTAAACAAACCCTAAACACCCAGAGCCTACGCTGACCCCGCCGCTGCGCCCGCGCGCGTGCAGATCCCGAAGAAGAAGATCCGGCTCGGGCTGCCGGCGACGCAGTGGATCACTGTGTACAACGCCCACCGGCCGATGAAGCAGCGTTACCACTACAACGTGGCAAACACGCGCGTCGAGCAGCACGTGGAGAAGGGCAACGTCGACGGCCTCTACATCTCCAGCGTCGCCTGCTGCCACGAGCTGTGGGGCCTCATCATGGACGCCGGCACCGGCTTCCAGCAGCAGGCGCGCACACCCTCCACTTTTCTGAGGTGTGAAATACGGTGTTTGTGGGGAGGTTTTCCTCAGTTTTGCCGGGGGTTTCCCATCAACAGCGCCGCCTGCTGCCACGAGCTCATCATGGACGCCGGCACCAGTTTGCAGCAGCAGGCGCGCGCCCCCAAGCCCAGCCCTCAGGGGTCAACCGGGCCCAGCTTTTCCTGGTGTAATCTGACGGAGGACCGCCCATCGGATTTCCCCGGTCAAGGCGTGGCGATCTGGGGAAAACGGGCAGAGTTTGGTTCCATTTCTTCCTGTGGCCAGTTTCGCCAGTCATTTGGGCTTTTCCGTTGAGGGTTTCCGCGCAGCTTTGCGCGCGGAGGTGCTGCGCATCTGAAGCCCGAATCCTTGATCAGGAAATCTTGCCGCCCTGAACCTAAAAGACCCTCACGCGGACCCCTGCAGGTCTACGACCTCAGCAACCAGTTCCTGCCCAAGGAGTGGATCATGGAAAAGTGGGAGGAGGGATTCTACATCACCGCCATGGCCGGCTCCGCCTCGGGCGCCAGCCTGGTCGTGATGTCCAAGGGCACCACCTACACGCAGCAGAGCTACAAGGTCCATACCCTAACCCTTACCCTAACACCACCCCATACCCTGCCATTTCCCTAAACCTGTCGCCGCGCGCGCTCGAGCTGCCCCCGAGCGCCCGGCGAGCTGGCTGTCTTGAGTCATGAAGCCCTAAGCGAAACCCTTAACGACCGCCGCGGCGCCACCGGCAGGTGTCCGACTCGTTCCCCTTCAAGTGGATCAACAAGAAGTGGAAGGAGGGATTCTACGTCACGAGCATGGCAACGAGCCGCACGCGGTGGGCGGTGGTAATGTCGCGCAACGCGGGATTCATCGACCAGTGCGTGGAGCTCGACTTCCAGTACCCCTCCGAGGGCATCCACCGCCGCTGGGACGCGGGTCCGTGTTCACCCCCTGAAAACCCTAGTGGGAACCCTTCTCGGAGGGTTTTAAAAGGGCCCGTTACACCCTCCCGAGCGCATCCACCGCCGCTGGGAGACGGGCCCACGCTCCCCCTCCTTACCAGAATGCCAGGGTGCGGTCATGGCACTGCTTCAAAACCCCAAGCCAAACCCTGAGGGGTTCACGCGTTTTTGGCCAGCTTCCGCATCACCTCCCAAGCCGGAGGTCGGCGCGGCTACCGAACCCTGATGCCAAACCCTAAACCCTGATCAGGGACCCTTAAGGGTTGCGTGCGGCGGTGCAGGCTTCCGCATCACCTCCTGCGCGGCGACGCCGGATCAGGCGGCCTTCGTGCTGAGCGTGCCGCGGCGGCGGCCGCTGGATGAGACGCAGGAAACCCTACGGACGTCAGCCTTTCCCTCGACGCACGTCAAGGACAAGTGGGCGAAGAATCTGTACATCGCTGGCGTCGCCTACGGCCGCACCGTGTCCTGAAAACCTACCTAGGGTCCACGGGCGGGGTCAAAACAGCGACCGGACTCCCTTGCGACCGGCCCCGCACTGCCCTGTGTTTCCCGCGTCCGTCCTGCCCTCGCTTGCGCCTCCTGCTCGTTTTGAATTTTGAAGAGAGGGAGCTGTTCCTGAGACTCTGCCCCTCTCTGTGCGGCGGCGCGGCCTCGGCGGCACTCTCGCGCCAGCCCAGCCGCGGCCGCTGAGCCCGCGACGGGGGGCTGCGGTCGCGTCGGAGAGCAGCACGGCGGCCGCGCCTGGCCGCCGGCGGGATGTAAGCGACCTGAACACTTGCAAGGGCGCCTGTGCGCGTGGAGCGCGCCAGCTGCTTGGGAACAAAAAAACAGAAAGGAGAAAGGTGAGGTTGAGAGGGAAGCTACCGGGAGGCGCGCCGAATCAGAGAAGGCACAACAGAGATGTGACACTGTGCTCGAAGCTGCTTGGGAGCCTGCGGGGAGAAGGTCATTATTGACTGCAGGCAAGGATTCCGCCTTCACCTCGGCTGCGGCAAGACCCGGCTGCCTCCGACCGGCCCAGCTTGGCCTGGCTTCGGCGTGTGGTAGCAGGGCTCAATCGAGCCTTGCGTCGCTTGGCTCTTTGCTCGGTCCAAGAGCGCGAAATCTTGAGTCGATCGATGGAGATGCCACACGTTTGTGTGCCTGTAGATCGGGGAGATTACAGAGCCAACGGGCCCGTCGCGATTCCTGTTTCAGCAAAGAACGATTGCAGCGAAAAACAGGCCAGCCGCCCCAGCCTGGACAAAGGCGGGCAGCCACTAGCAGCTCAGAAGCAGGCAGGCAAGCCGGCCCAATGCCAGACCGGAGTGGGAACCACCGAACGAGCTACAGGCTGTCACGCACGAGCGGCAGCTGCCGAGCAGCTGGCAGGCGTCAGTCGCGTTTCCTGCGGCCCGGCTGCCGCCCCGCGTCCAGCTCGCCCTGGAACAGCTGCCAGCCCTTTGCGGGGGGGCAGGGCGCGGGGAAGCGGGCGCGCAGCCAGGCCTCCCAGCTGTAGCTGAGGCTGTAGTCCAGAAAGGCCAGCCCCAGCAGCTGCACGCAGAGCGGCGTCGGCAGCGGCACCTGCGAGGAAGCCAAGCAAGCGGTCCCGGCTCAGCCACGGGCGGCTCGGGTCGAGCAACAGCGTACTGTGACAACGATTACCAAGCTTCGAAATCGAAAAGGAAACTTTCGAGGCGGAACCTGGTTCCTGTTTCTGAATGCTCGTTCTTGACGAAAGAGGTGGGGCAGAAAGTTTGTGGCCAGTAGAGGCCGGCAGGGCCGTCGCAGTGCTGCGGCCGCGCTCTTAGGGGAGCTGCCTGGCGGGTCTGTGATGGGCAGCGCAGGGGTTGTGTGGTGGGGAAAGGAAGGCCAAACGCCTCGCTGTCGTTCCGATGGCAAAGCATGCAGCCCGCCGTCGACATCTGCTGTCCGGCGAAACGCACAGCCGAGGGTCGTTTTCGGTAAGCCACGCTGCTGGCGAGCACAGGGCAGGCAGCAGCAGCAGCAGCAGCCTGCTTTCGACCCGGGCTGCGAGATCGGGGGCGAGGCTATGAGCACATTGTCGAGAGGGGAAAGAGGAGCCACTGGGGGTGGGCGTGATTGGACCCTCTCCCCTGATCCGCAGCCCAAAACCTTGAGCCCAAAACCTTGACCTAAACCTAAACCTAAAACCTTTAACCCTGAACCCAAAACCCCAAAACCGGCGTGCAGCAGGCGGACGGCATGGTCATCTAGCAGATCAGCGGACTGAAGGAAGGGGGAAAGAGGGTGGGCGAAAGGGGAAGGGGGGGGGGGGGGTCCTTGCCAGGGAAAGGGCCCAGTCTGTCCCCGGCACCACGTTGAGGCAAGCCAGCACGAATCCGAGGCTGCCCCATCGCAGCGCGGCGGCCAGCCCCCTGTTTTCGACCAGGCTCTGGTTGAAGGGGTGGCCCGTGTAGTTGACGCCGAAAGTCGTCAGCTGCACCACCCACTGCACCAGGAAGCAGACGGTGTTGACCAGATTCGGCTCAAAGTCGGTGTCCGGCTTTTGCACGTGGTCCTGCAGGCGGCGTGCGGCAGAACCTTGACGCCACGTTGTTTATTTACTTTTTCTTTTGTAAAAATGTCATTTCGAGAATATCTGGTCGTTTTGGGAAACTGGACGTTCCAGAGTTTTGCGCGTGGTCCTGTGGCAGCGCTAGGCGGCGGGTGTTTGTTCATTTTCATTTCGTTTTCATTTTCTGATCGGCAGAACCAGCTCGATTTCCGGATACGTTTGGGTCCCAATCAATATACTTCGATGCGCGTTGCGAGTTGTGCCGGCTTTATTGATTCCAGGCAAATCAGCCTGTGCCCTGCATTCGCTGCTTCACAGTAGTGGATTGATCTCCGGGCTGATCTGATTGCTAGGGGGGGGGTTGCGCAGATTGGCACCCGGTTTCTGGCATGGCCTCGGCGCTGTGACTGTGGAAACCTTCGAAACCCTAAACTTTACTACATTCAACCCCATCAGCGGAAAGTTGAAGTTCCGAATGCCCTCCTTAGGCACTTAAAGAGGGGAGAGGGGTTTGAAGGGGCAAAAGGCTGTTAAAGGGGCAAAAGGCAAACCGGCGGCATGGCGGCCAGGGCGCGGGTGTACATGTAGATCAGGAAGCCCATGTGCAGCGCAAACTGGCCGGTGACCGACAGGAAGACGTATGGCGTGAAGATGCTCGGGTGGGGGCGCTCTGGCGACAGCCTCTCCAGCGGTTTGCCGCTCGAAATGACGAAAAACATGTAGGCCGAGAGGAAGCCCTGCGCGGTGGCCTGCAGATCGCCGACCTTGACGCCCTGCGCACGGACGGGGAAACTGGTTTTTCCCGGGTTTTTTTCCCGGAAACAACGAGTTTGCTTCCTCGGAACGGCAGCAGCCTGATCGTTCTCGTCGGCAATTGAATCTCATATGAAAACATGTTCGCTTGTTTCGGAGGAAACCAGACCTGCAGGTGCATAATATTTTTTAATTACTTTGATTCGAAGTCAAGTATTGAACCGAGCTTTACTCTTTACTTGACGGGAACAGACCGTCGACAGGCACTGCAGGCAGAGGATAGATACATTTGTGACGGAAGATACAAAAAAATATTTTCGATTCTTTGATTTTTCTGCGGGCGAAAACAAGGGGCGGGCACCTGCAGGTACATGACGGACATCGAGTAGGCGGTCGACAGGCAGAGCAAAGCAAGAATCTTGAAAATTGGCAATTTGAAACAAAATATTAATTACTTTCTTTTTCCCCAGGAAAAAGAGAAGGGCGCACCTGCAGGTACATGACGGACATGGAGTAGGCCGTCGACAGGCACAGCAGGCCGAGGATCTTGAACATCTGCACCGTCGTCACCAGCGTGCTGCGCCCCTGCTTGATGATGTCCGTGCAGGGCAGCACGTGGCCGGCCTTGGCTGTGAAGGGGCTGGCCATGCTGGCGTCGCCCGGCTTGACCATCGGCGCCTGCAGGTGATTTTAGGGTCCGTTTAGGGTTGCGCTCCAAGGGTTTAAATAGGGTGTGTGTGTGAGAATGGGGGGGGGGGGGGGGTTTCAGGAGCACCTCCTGTGCAGAGCTCAAGCTGATGGTACAGCGCGTGGCAGGGAATGGGATGAGGTAGTCAATAGAGTCGGTAAAAATCGTTTTCTTGGACATTCGGATGTGTGGGAGGGGTTTCGGAGCGTCCTGTCCTCTTGTAAGCAGCCCTGTTCAGGGTTCAGGGCTTGAGGGGAAGCCGGGGTGAAGGAGACCACACGGTTGATTCGAATTGCTGTGATTCTTTGCTCGACCAGCACGGGGGCCTTCCGAACGACCGCAGCGCCCCTTTGCGAGACAAACATGCCGGTGGGCGTTTTGCCACAAATCTGTTTTGCGCGCTCCAGATGAACTACTACATATTTGATTGATTTTTTGATTTCTTAATTTTTATACTACTATTGCTAATATTATCAGTATTATCATTATTTATTATTAATTCATGCATAAGGGCCCAACTCGTTGTTTTGGATTGAGGCGAGTGGGCGTACTGCATCCTACGTTCAGCTTTAGCTCATTCAATCGTGCAAAAAAAATTAGGATTCCCGGATCATGCGTTAGGGTGTTGTTAGGGCATGCTCAAGGGGTAAAAGAGTCGGGTCGCACGTCGCCCATGTCCGCCGCGCCGGCATCTGCCGCCATGCCGTCCAGCCATGCCGCCATGCGCTCCATTTTTTCGTCGACCGGTCGGCCCTTGCGCCGCATCTCCTCCAGCATCTTGGTGCCCGGGCCCGGCGGCGGCGGCTTGGCTGGCGCCTGCTTGGCCGCCGCCGCCGCAGCGCCGCCCGCGGGCTGGCCCGGCCCTCTGCATTACATTAGGGTTGCAATTCAGGGTTCAGGGTCAACTGAACCTGTGCGGAACCCTAAGCCCTGATCCTGGAGGCAGGCACAGCCGCGTGCGACGGCGAGCAGCCGGCGCCCCGCAGCAGCTCTGTGCCCCGGAATCGACCGCCCGCAGGAACCCTGGGCACCTTTCCCCCACACAACGGCAGCTCCTTCCGTCCCCTCTGCCGCCGGTGCCGTGTGCCAGAATCCCCTCCACCCGCATCTGCGATCCTGAAAGCGGCGGGCGGCGGAGCAGCAGCCGCACCGGCCCGAAGCAGCATCCCGCCCGCGCCCCCGCCCACCTCCGCCGCGGCCGGCAGCTCCCGAAGCTGCGGCGGCAGCCGGCTGCTGCTGCTGCTGCTGCTGCTGCTGCTGCTTCCCGGCGGGCTCGCGCGGCGCCAGCAGGGCGACGCCGACGTGCGCGGTTTTCAGAGCGCCGACGTCGTTGGTGCCGTCTCCGCACATGAGGGTCACCCAGCCGGCCGAGCGCAGCAGGCGCAGCACCAGCTCCTTCTGGTCAGGGCTCACGCGGGCAAACACCTGCGGGCGGAGCGTTTCCCCCTCGATTTCTTGCTTTTTTATGAAACTTGAATCCTCAATTTCCTTTTTTTAAATTGGATCGCCCAAGCGCGCTTGAATAGAACAGAATACTATTAGTTCGTGTTGAGAGTCCCGGAAGAAAGAATTGAGCGCCTCTTCGGCGATCGAGAGGAGCAGGGAAGGAGGGCGGCGAAAGCCAGTCGAAAATTTCGCACTCGCAAAAACCAAGTCTGCAAAAATCGAGCGAAAAGAAATAAAAAGAAAATGGAATGTACTGAAGCACGCAATCAGCAAGCCAAGCAATGCGGAAGACTCGCTCAGCCTCCCAAGCCGCATATCCAGCCACATCCAAAACCCAAAACCCTCAACCCTAAGCCCTAAACACAGATGCAGTCCCAATCACAGGTCAAGGCTGAGAGTTTTGGTGGTTTCGGCTGCAAAGGGTCTTGGGGCGCCGTGCCTGCGCCAGCGGCACATAAGTCGCGTCGCCGCCGGTGGCGTGCAGCTGCGAGAGCGCGTCGCCTGATATGCACAGGTCGTACTGGGCCGCCAGCTGCAGCGCAGCTTCCCGCCGGCTGCTGAACGGCAGCTCCGTCGCTTCGTCGGGTGACAGCCAGCGCAGGCGCCCGTCTTCGGCCCCGCCGCCTTCCCTGCAGCGGCCGGTTTAGGGTTTAGGGTCAGGCGAGGGCGCTCAGCCTGCGCCGCCGGCGCGGCGGCAGGCTGGCTGACGCAGCCAACCCTAGACCCCGAACCCTAAACCCTAAATTCTAGGCCGTGAACCCTAAACCCTGGGCCTGAACCCTAGACCGAAGCACAAAGCGGGATCCCATCCAGCCGTGCTGCCTCGTGGGGAGTCCTCGGCTCGCATTAGTCACAACGGTCGAGCAGGGTTGGTGAGCGACACGGGGCGGATGACGTCATGCGGGCGGCAGTTTTTAGGGTCTAGGGTTCGAGCGCCCTCACGCGGCCGTCTAGCACGCTCCGGGCTCGTGAAGCGGCGAGGCCGCCCGAGGGTCCGGCTCGGATCGTAAATCCTGGTCTCCAGGACCCTAACATCGGAACCCTAACTCCCTCAACTTAAATCTATAACGCTACAAAGCCCTAAGCTCGTAACGCCAAAACCCTGGGGTTTCCGCACCTCGGTGCCAAGATGAGCACGGGCCGGTCGACGATGTGGACCCGGCCAGCGGCGTGACAGGCTGTCAGCGGCGCGTCCCCCGTGATCATGACTAAACAGTGCCGCGCCTCCTTGAGCGCGCGCAGCGCCGGCTCGCTCTCGGGCTTGAGCGGGCACTGCAGCACGGCAAAGCCGGCGAATGCCAGGCCGCTCTCGGCCTCGGAGCGCCCCAGCTCACGCACGGCCGCCGCCGTCAAGTCGGGCGGCAGCCGCCGGTGCGCGAGCGCGAGCACCCTGCGGACGCCGCGGGCGTCTTAGGGTTTAGGGTTTGTGAGGGTTTGTTAGGGTTTGCTGGGATGTACTCGAGGGTGAATTCTGAGGCGGCGGCCGAGCTGTGACGTGCGGGTGGACCGAGAGGGTGTTCAGGCTTTAGTAACCCGGGCCGTGTGCCCGCGCTGATCTTTGAGACCCTAAATTCTACGCCCTGGTAGATTCGAAATCTGATTTTCTGAACTGCAGCCGCCGGTGCGTGAGCCCGAGCCCGCCGAGGAAGCGGCGGGCGGCTCAACGGCGGGGGCTGCTGATTGCGTGACCCTATATACCCCAACGGCGAGCGACAACCTGGCAGCAAACGGTGTGCCGACCGCGCCGAGGCAGCCTGCCCCGGCCCTGAAAATTCTCGAGCGGCGGAGGGAAAAAACTGCGGCAAAACGGCAATTTTCCCCGATCTGAAGCGCCCGTGCGGAGCGGGGTGGCGATTAAACGCTTTTGCCGATCGAAAACACCGCTGAAAGGGCGCGCTCTGGTTCGTGTTGGCGTCGAGGTGATTCAGGGTCTGATGTGTGTGTACCCGGCCCGCGCTGCCCGGCAGCCAATCTGCAGTGGCTGCCGGCGGGCGCGCGCCGGGCTTTGCTCTCGCAGCGCGCTCAAGACCCGCTGCGCCGGTGGGCGCGGGCGCAGCAGCTCGGATAGCGGTGCTTGGGGGACGAAGAGGCCTGCCAGCCTGGGATGAGCCCTGAACCCTTAACACCAAACCCTAATAATCTGCCAGCCT
Organism: Trebouxiophyceae sp. KSI-1; assembly: GCA_003568905.1. NCBI lineage: Eukaryota > Viridiplantae > Chlorophyta > Trebouxiophyceae > Trebouxiophyceae sp. KSI-1. The sequence continues at coordinate 37,699 of BHFV01000180.1, forward strand.
GGAATGAGCCCCGTGCTGGAGAGGGGGTGCTTCGCTGACAAGCTTTGGCCGATTCTGTCTTTTGACCAATCAAAAAAGGATTCTCTTGCTAAAGTAGGCAATGCAATGATGATCGATTACTGAAGGCCATTTGCCAAAAATGTCAACCCTAGACCCTAGACCCCGCAGATCTTCTGCCCGTTGCTGCTGCCGATCCCGCAGCCCAGCCACACCCGCCCGGATGGGTGGGGCCGTCGGAAACTGGTTTCCGGCGAGTGCGATATTAAAATCTGACAAATCCTTGTCAGCACCTCAAAGGGACGTTCGGGAAGAAGGCAGCGGGGGGGCTCCCGTCCACCCCTGGGGGCGGCGCTCATCATTCCTGTATGTCCGCGCGGGAACTTTTTTCCCGGCATTGTGAAGACCCCGAGGACGTTTTCACGGCCATCACATCACATGACGCCTCAGAAGCAAACGAAATGAAATCCAGTGGGTGGCGAGAGGGAGGGTAGATTGCAAAAATGAATTTTGAAAAAGAATTCCCAAACCCAAAAAGGCGAAAAGAGTGGGCGCTCACCGGCCTCCCTGTGCTGCGTACTGCTTGTAATCGGCATCGTAAGCCTCCGGCACGGCCTCCAGGAAGTCGCGAATGACCTCGGGGGCGCCCTTGGCCAGGACCCAGAGCTCGCTGTCGTTGGAGCCTTCCCGCTCGACCTGCGCGGCAGCTTAGGGTTCAGCCGGGGCCGGATTAGGGTCTGTGGCTCCGCGTCAGCGCCCTGACGCGACACCCTTTCAGATTTTTGGGTTTACTGAACCCAACCCGTGTTCCCCCTTGACCCTTCAAAACCTGCACACCAAGCCCTGAAACGAAACCACGTCTTGATTTCTTTCAAACCCGCAAATCATCGCAAATCATCTCAGTTCAGAGCGCGAGTTTTCCCAGAAACGAAACCCACCAGTGGGACAGTCCGAAGCCCTTTGCGCATCCCAAAAATTCCGATTCGGTGCCTTTTTCACGTGTCTAGGGTTTGAGATTTAGGGTTCAGGGTCTAGGGTTTCGGAGCGCGCCCGCACGACGGCCGACATGCGTTTCAGCGCAGACGAAAAGTGGTGCCGATGCAGAACGCTGACGCTCTCGCGGCCGCCCGGCAGCTTGGGGCTGGCGACTCCGCCGGCGGTCTGCGTCCAGCCTGCGCGCGACGCTCGCCAGGCTGTGAGGCTGTTTGGAGGAAACGCCAGGCTGTCAGGCAGTCGGGTAAATGCCAGGCTGTCAGGGTCTCGAGTAAACGCCAGGCTGTCATGCCGTCAGGGCATCCAAAGCGGCACACTCCACTGCGCCTGGGTTTCGCGATTCAAGCCGACGGGCTGCCATGGTTGCAGGGAAGGCAGGCAGTTTCGCTTCAAAAACCTATTACAGCCCTAACGCAGGACGCTGATCGGTAGGGAGTGGAGGCCCCACTGAGGGCTTGCAGGCCTGCCCCTTGTCGAACCCAGTCCAACCGGTCAACAATATACCTTGATCATGCCTGATGCACACCGCCAGCCTGGCAAGGAAAGCCCCACCGATGGCTTCCAGTGCCAGACGTTCCCAAGATCTGCGCCCTGCTAAGCCCTATAAAGCCCTAGTACTCCCTCATGCAAACAGCCAGCCTAGCAAGCAGAAAGCTTTACCGACGGCTTCCAGGGCCGCGTGTTCCACCTGTCCCTACCCCAATACTATAGCCCCAATGAACCCTAGGAAAAAGCCGTAAGCCCTAAAGGAAAACTCTAAGCCCTAATGCAAACCTGGCGAGGAGGAAGCCCCACCGACGGCTTCCAGGCCCGCGCGTGCCAGCTGTCCCTACCCCAAAATTATAGCCGTACTGAACCCTGAAAAAGCCATAAGCCCTAACGTAGACCTGGCGAGCAGGAAGCCCCACCGACGGCTTCCAGGGCCGCGCGTTCCAGCGGATCGCCAACGATATCGCCGTCGACCTGCAGCAGCGCCTGGCAGGCGGCCAGCACCCGCTGCGTCTCGAGCGGCGCAGTCTTTGCGTCGCGCAGCAAGCCCTCGGCGCCCGGCAGCCCCGCCAGGCCCTCCAGTCGCATGTTGTCGCTCGTCAGCGTGCCGGTCTTGTCGAAGCAGCAGATGCCGACCTGCGGGCGGGGCGCGGCGGTCTGGAAACCGCCAGCGGCTGCCGTGCTCGTAACTGCCACACTCGCTGCGCCCGCGACCGTTACTGTAACCGTGACTGTAACCGCCGCCAGTTCAGGCGGGCTAAGGGAGCTTTCTCGAAGCTGCGGGACAGATCGGCGTCCTTGCCGCCAAGGTGATCATGACCGCAATCGCGGATTGTAACTGCACCCGCTGCTGTGACTGTACCTGTAACCGAAAATGTAACTGTGACTGTACAGTCGCAGTCACAGTCACAGCAGCGGCTGAAGTCACAGTTTCAACTTCAACTCGAATGTAACTGTACTTGTACCGTGAATGTATCTGTAACTGAAACCGTAACTGTTGCTGTGACAATTATCATATCAGCTCGGGGGGATTGAGAGCGCGCCTTGCCGGCGAGCGGGATGCGGAACGGCTCTGTGCAGAAGACGGCCTTGCGTGCGAGGTTAAGCAGGCTGGTGTTGACGGCGATGCTGAGTTCCATGGGAAGCTCCGGCGGGATGACGCTGGTGATGATCATGGTGCAGTTGAGGAGCAGCTTGAAGCGGCTGCGGTCCGGGTCCTGCGGGCGCGCGCCTTACTCAGTCATGTTGCACGACGATTGAAAATCTTAATTACTTTTTTAAATAAAATTAATTAAATTGTTTAAATCATGTTGCACGACGATTGAAAATTTTAACTACTTAATTAAATTAAATCAATTAAATTGTTTAAATTTTGGTGCATGAGGTGAGGGAGCTATCATGTGGCTGCCTTCTCAGTTACTTCAGTTAGTATTTTTTTTTCTATTGTGTACGCAAGGGGTTTAGATTTGAGGGTTTGGGGCTTGTTGCCCCGGGGTCGCAGGCTCTGCTGCCTGCTGCGTGCTTGTTTGGCAAGCGTCAACGGCAGATCTTGGGTGCGGCTGCTGTCTGCTGTCTCTGATAGTCGTCGAATTTAAATTTGAATTCTGGGTCAAACTGAGAACTCCCAGCCGCTCGTCGTTGCACTGAGGTCTCCGAAGGAAGTCTTCACGTTTGGAGCTGAAACGGTGTGTGTGAGAGTCCGCTATCTGAACGTTCCGATCGTTCGCATCGATTCTGCGGGGACAAGAATATAGGAGCGAGGCGGGCGGGCGGGCGGGCGGG
>BHFV01000181.1:0-10305 GCA_003568905.1 Trebouxiophyceae sp. KSI-1
GTCCGGCTGAGCCGCTCAGCTCCGCGACTCGAGCCTCTCCGCTGTCGCTTGCTGTGCGCGTAACTCCCGTCGGTCGCCGTAACTGCCGCAGGCGTCCGTTACGGCGACGACCCCACCATCATGGCCTGGAACCTGATGAACGAGCCGCGCTGCGACTGCTTCCCGGACGCGCTGCCGTACCCGGCGGTGTTTGCGAATCTGCCGGCCGGCTGCGCGCCGACGTGCGCCGATACGATCACGGTGCGCCCCTTTCTGCTGCGACATCCTTTTACCCTTAATCCTAAACCCTAAATGCCACGAGATAAACTGGAAAAATAAGGTTTTCTGTGTTTTCTGGGGTTAATTTTTGCTCGATCTGCCGGCCGGTTGCGCGCCCACGTGGGCCGACACGATCACGGTGCGGCCCTTTCTGCTGCGACATCCTTTAAAATGCCACGAGAAAACTTGGAAAATGGGGCTTTCTGGGTTTTCTGGGGTTAATTCTTGCTCGATCTGCCGGCCGGTTGCGCGCCAACGTGCGCCGACACGATCACGGTGCGGCCCCTCTTGGTCACCAGACCCTAAGCCCTGAACCTTGTTGATGGCCGGGAGAAGAAAATGAAAACAATCCCTTTTTTTGGTCTTGGGGTATTTTCGGCTTGATTTGCCGCCCGGCTGCTCGCCGACAGATGCAGGCACAATAACGGTTCTGCCCCTCTCAGGCTAAAAAGCCCCTCTCAGGCTGAGGGTGTAGGGTCAAGTCGAGGCGGTGCAGCCATTTCAGTCCAGATGCCCTGGGCAGGAGGAGCTGAGCGGAGTGATTCAGGGGCATGCCTGTTTGTAAAAAAACATTTTATGATCGGGGGGAAAATACCGAGCATTTCCCCTCGGCCCCGATTATCCTTTCGCGTGACTACTGCGTGCCGGCACACCATTGTCTGGAACCCAAATTCCTGACTAATCAGACCTGCTAAATGGGATGCGTGTGACTGAGCAGACGCCCTGCCACGTTTGAAACAACCCTAGCACAATCATTGAAAAAAACCCTAATACGCTCACGCGTTACTGAGGCACGAATTGCCGTCACCGCAGGCCTGGGTGGCGGAGATGGCAGCTTACCTCAAGTCGGCCGACAGCAACCACCTGGTCACCATAGGCGAGGAGGGCTTCTGGGGCTACTGGGACGCCAACATGCAGTACAATCCTGAGACGCAGGTTTCGCCCTGGGCGGGTGAGCTTTCCCCCTGCTCTTGATCCTGGACATTGCGATTCCCCCGAGTTTTCCTGGGTTTTTCTGAGTTTTCCTCAGTTTTCCCTGAGTTTTCCCTGAGTTTGCCCCCAACAAGAAGTGCTTTTGTTTGTGGCTACTGGGACGCCAACATGCAGTACAATCCTGAGACGCAGGTCTCGCCCTGGGCGGGTGAGCTTTCCCCCTGCTCTTGATCCTGGACATTGCGATTCCCCCGAGTTTTCCTGAGATTTCCTGGGGTTTTCCTGAGTTTTCCCTGAGTTTGCCTCCAACAAGAAGTGCATTTGTTTGTGGCTACTGGGACGCCAACATGCAATACAATCCCAAGACGCAGGTTCCGCCATGAGCAGGTCGGTTTTACCGCCTGCCCTCAGGAGCATGGCAGTAGCTATGGGTCATTTTCTCCTGATTTCTGCTAATACTCCCGGAAACTCCCCGCAGAAAGCCCGTTTTTGCCGGATATCACCAGGCCGACATGGGCAGCAGTACCCGAGACGCGATGTTTTTCCTCGTGCAGGCCGCGCTTTCCTCCTAAAGTGAGTGAGTTCCGGAAACCACTCGTTTCCGGACTTTCGCTGAGATTTCCCCGAGGGTTCCCCGAGGTTTTCCCGAGTTCTCCCCGAGGTTTCCCCCACTCTGACCCGAGCTGAAACGCCGCTTCCCGTCATGCCTGCAGCGCTGACCGGCAACAACTTCACGGACCAACACAGCCAACCCGGCATCGACTTTGCAACCGTGCACTACTGGCCCGACCAGTGGGTGCGGCCCTGCTCTCGCTTCCCTGAACCCTGGTGCGAGACCCTAATAACAAACCCTAATTTTCTTATCCAATTTTCATATTTCCATATGACAAGCCCGAATTTGAAACGTATGGACGTAGGACACGTATTTTACGAATCGGATCACTGCACGCATGGCTGAGCTTTAAAGAGAGAACCCTGAATGAACGGACGGCCGATTGCATGATCGCACGTTGCATATCATATACCCTACTGAACCCTAAAAGCACTTCCGGCTGCTCCCTTGCATGGGAACGGCCCTGCCTCCGCGCTCGCGCTCGCAGAGCCTTGGACGCCCAACAGAAACCCTAGATCCGAAACCCTATAAGAAAGCCCTAGAACGAACCGGCAAAACCTCGCCTGTTGTTTGCAGACGCCCAAGGCCACTTCGGACGGCGCCTTCTTCGGCGGCTGGATGAGTCAACATCAGGCGGCGGCCGCCGCCATCGGCAAGCCACTCGTGCTGGAGGAACTTGGCAAAGGGGCGGTCAGCAATTCGAGCGCGGCCGTGCTGCAGGCAACCCTACCGCTAAACCCTCGCTCAAAACCCTAACAAGGCCCCACCAACGCGCCCACATCACAGGGTGTCGAGGGTTTGTTCAGCCAGCTTGCCACTAGGAGTGCAGGGCCAGGCAAGCAAAGGGATGCAATCTCCCTCGAAAACCCTAATCAGCCACCCTGGCATGCGGGTGGGAGGAAGAGCCCGCTGCGGACAGAAGCAGCCGAGTTTTGTGATGAAACCCTAGGCCCAAAATGGCAACCAAACTTCTAAATACGTGGGGCAGCCGCTGCCGAGTGCTAGCACGGCCAGCTCTGCGTTGACAGGACGTGCTGGGGAGTTTTGCCGGCGCTTTTGCCGGCAGTTTTGCCTCGAATTGCCGCAGTCACCCGGTGCAAGGGCACAGGCGTGCCTGCCGCCGCGGCGCTGCAGGCTTACTAATAACGATCAGCGTTGGGGCAAAGGATCAGATGGATCAATCAGAGGGTGGTTGGTGCGGCGAAAGGGTGGTTGATGCGATGGCTCCGAGCCTCTCAGCGCGGCTGCAGGCAGGGAGGGCGGCTGAGATTGCCCTGATACAAAACCACGAAACTAAACGAACACAGTATCAAATTCAACTGAAAACAAAATAGGTTATTAAAAATCAATGTTTGAAATATTAGCAGCAACAACAACAACAGGAACAGAAATAATAGAAATAATAGAAATAATAATTAATTAATAATAATAATAATAATAATAATGATAATAATGATAATGATAATGATAATGATAATGATAATGATAATGATAATGATAATGACCCTGCTTGCCGTCTGCAGGCCAGCGTGGCCGGCCGCCGGCTGCCGTTCATGCAGATGGTCTATGGGGGCTTCAATTCGAGCCTCCAGTCTGGTGGCAACTGGAGAGGTGCGCCTGATCCCGTTTTAAAGCTGTCAGGACAGGAGCCCATCCGTTTTGCAGCACTCGGCTAGAGTTCCGTGCTTTAGGGTTTCGTTTAGGTTTTGGAACACGGACCAAAATCGGCCCTCTCTGGCGTCCGGTGCTGACCGCAAAGGCGTCTGGTGTCGGACAAAAACTGAGAAATCGGAAAAATAGATAAATCGAAGAACCAGAGGATGGCTAGCATCGGAGCAAACGGGCCTGCGGCTCTGGGATTGAATGCTGGCCGAGCAGCTCGCCGCTTTAAAAACCCTAGAAGGTAAGCGCAGACCCTAACGCCGCCCGCAGGCACCCTGTTCTGGATGTGGGGCTTCTGCCCCGACAACACCCTGGACAACGATCTGCAGGCACGCCCGCCCGGCTGCTGTGGTTGGTTCTTGTGGCTTTCAAATAGGGTTTCTGAGGTTCGAGGGTTTCTGAGGGTTTGAAACACCCTGGCAGGTCGCCGCCAACGACCTGGATTTCCAGACTGTCATTCTGCCGACGGCCGAAGCGGCCCTCGAGCAGGCGGCCTCTGCATCGCCTGTGGCAGGCTGTGAGAAGGTGCGAAAACCCTACAACGAACCCTGCCAATTACCCTACTCCTGACCCTAGCCCGTATTCGTTGCATCACTGTGCTAGCTGCCAGATGTGTTGGGGCGAGGTGTGAGCGCTGCCACAGCTGCACGGCTTTGGGTTTAGGGTTCGGGCTTTCAGCTTTGGTTCTTTTCATGGATTTGCCGGCGGCTGACCGAGCCAGCAAGCCCGCACTCCGTCGAGGAGATTAGATGGAAGAAATCGTTCTAATTCAAATATTTGTCTGATTTTGCCGGCGGTGTCTCGGCGGCGGCGGCTGGGGCACCACCACCGCTTTGGCGAGCCGCTGGCGGGATCTGCAAACTCATTGTTTTGGCAAAACTGTTTTCCGAGGCCTGCTGCCGCCCCTGCTGAGCTGTCCGGTGCCTGCTTCGCAGGTGCCTGTGGGCAATGCCACGGTGGCGGGCATCCCGGTGGCGGCAGCCGCCAACAGCCCGCAGCCGCTGGCTGCTGGCCCAAGCCGGGCCCTGCCCAGCACGCTGCCAAGCGTCCGGCCTGCTGCCAGCAGCAGCAGCAGCAGCAGCAGCGGCGGCAGCAGCATTCAAGCTCTCGCTACAGCCGGCTAAGCCCGGCCCAGGCTTCTGCCTTCTGCCCCTTCTGTAGGACCCGTGACCCTCTCTCTCGAGGGCCTGACTGCTGGCTCTTGGTTTTTCTTACAGCCACGCTTCATGGTGTTCTGCCGTGTCCCGCTGCTCGCCTGCTTTCCGATGCTGCATCACTCACTGATTCGGCGGCATCGGAGCGTTTTTTATTCGTTGGAGAGCCACGTGCGAGGACGGCCGCGAGTTCGGCCGCCCTCCGGGCTCGAAACTCGCCAAACCGCCACGAGGAACCGAATCCCCCTGAACGTGTACAGCAGCAAGAACCGACACAAACATCAGTGAACTACGAGTGGCAGCGCGACATAGTTGCTGCTAAGAGAACACAGTGTGATCATAACCGTGCTCCAGCTGTGTGTGAATCACCCAGCGACCGCCATCGCAGCATCAAGCACTCTCGCATGCCCCTAGCGTCCGCAGATTCACGCGGCGATCCGGCCATTTAGGGCAGCATAGTGCGGCCGTGAGCTACTCAAGACGCTTAAAGACTGCGCAGACAGGCAGACAGCCGAGGGAAGCTCTGCGGCCAAGCCCTGGGCCCGCGCGCGGGCTTTCAAATCAGGACCTCCTGCGCCCTGGGAGGAGTCGTCGGTCGCTGGCGGCCGACACACAGCTCCACATCTGGCCCGTGCTCTTCACTTCTCGTGGGTCGATGCTCCCGATTCGCTCGCCAGCCGGCCTGTAAACCGATCGAACTCGCTGTCTTGAGCCGGCTGGCGCCTACCGACTGCCGGCAGTGTTTCTTCTTGACACCCAGACACGATCCGTGTACAGCTAAGCTGCCATCGCGTTGCTACATCAGTGCGCCCCAGGGGCATTCACCTCGCCTGGCGTGCAGCGAGCGGCCGCTCACGGCCAGCGGTCAGCCAGAGAGTCGCTGCATCACGTGGGAGCCCCCAGCAGCGGCGAGAGCGGACAGAAGTGCGTAGCCGTGCGGCCAGCCGCTGGTGTCCACGGCCAGCCCCGGCGCCTGAGCGCGCAGCTGCGGCCTCGCGCGCCTCCCCGCGGGGCAGCCGGTCCGTGAGGGCGGCTGAGAGGCCGGGATGGCGGAGGATCAGGCCAAGGTGCTGGAGGACGCCCGCAAGCTGCCATTCGGCGAGCGCGTCGGGCACAAGGCTTGGTTCGTGCGGGCGGCCGCCTACGAGGACATTGGAGCGGCCTGCAAGAAGGCCTTGGACCCGGAGGACGCCCTCTTTGCCGAAGTCGGTGCGCTGTGGCCCATCCTCCTCCAGGGATGAAGCCGGCATCTTCGTTGCTTCAGTGCGCCGCATGCGGCTCGAATCCGGCTCGTCAAGCTGCTCACGAGCATGCAGGCGGGGAAACCAAGGGGCGCCAGGCGCTGTGCCTGCTGGAGCCACAGCGATGAGCCGCCTGCCCCCTCTGCGCATGGCTGCATCCCAGGGATCCTTCTCTCGCCTGCATGCGACCACGCATGCGGCCCCGCCCAAGTCCCTCTTGGCAGGCGAGCGGCGCCTGGCAGGCTTCATCCGTGTGCCTCTGAACCTCAGGTGCGGTCCCTGCAGGCCCGCTGCTGGCGAAGGGCGTCGGCGATGCCAATGCCAACGGGATGGACAAGGCGCTTGAGGCGCTCCTGCTGTTCCTGGAGAGCTGCAGCGAGGCGCAGGCTGCCAGGCGCGTCCTACTAAGTTGATTGTAATTTAATTAAATATAATTTTTTTTACTATTTCAATCGTGCTTATAATATTACAATGCGTGTATTAGTATGCCGACTATTCTGCTTATTTTTTAAGCTTAATTCTGCGTGCTTGCATATATTTGTTATGCTTGTGTTGTGCAAATTGGTATCCTCGTTATTGGGAACACTGGCTCGCAAAATGCTGTTCTTCCGTGGCTGTGCTGATGGCAAGGAGCTACCTAAATTTAAACATGATAGCAAGAACCACTAAACTATGGCAACTTTGGCAGTTTACATCTATATCTTTCACTCTCCCCTTCCCTGCAAGCCCGCCTGCAGCCTGCCAAGCACCAACAGCGGCTGAATGGCTGGACTCCAGGAGGGCTGCTTGAGGAATTGCCAGCTGCAGGGGAGGCAGGCTGCAGGGGAGGCATGCAGCTGAGACTGCTGCAACGGCTATGGCTGGGACAGTATTAAAAAACCCTAAACCCTAATCATTATACAACCGAGTTCTCTCCAAGAAACGAGATTTGCAAATTCTGAGTTTTCCCAGAGGTGGTACCTGCAAAAACTGGCTTTTCCAACTGAAGCGGGGATGCAAACATCCGTTTGTCAGCCTCTTTGGCTCGCCGGCCGGCGATGACTCATTGCTGCATGACTAATCGACCGCGCTTGCTCTCGCAGGATCGCGGGGCCGGCCTGCGCCGCGATAGGGTCCAAAGCCCTAAAGGGTCGCCCTGCCACCGTCAAGAAGGCCGGCGAGGTCTGCCTGGCTTTTGTGGAGTGGGAGCAGGCGGAGGAGGCCCTGGTAGGGTTTCTGTCCCTCTCCCAGGAGCTCTGCGGGCAGGGCGGAGGAATTCCATGTGCGCGCATCTGCTCCTGACCGAACCCTTTAGGGTCAACGAGTCATCCTTGTGCACAGTATCGTTTCAAACGGGTTTCCTGCCCAAGCGTGATGGATAATGTCATTCCTGCGGCGCGGGGGGGGGGGGGGGCGGCTCCCAAAGCGGCGGACCGCGGTTTCTTGATTCTGACCCCATAGCCAGGTTGTCAGCACGTCCTTGGACCCCCATTCTAGGGTTATAAAACCCTAGAAAACGCCTGCCCGCAGGAGCCGCTCTTCAAGGCTTTCGGCGACAAGGTGCCCAAGGTGGTGGTGGCGGCGCTGGAGATTGTGACCCAGGCCTTCAGGCGCGCCCCTGACTTGGCTCCTTGAATCTCAGTATAGTGTTTATATTTGGAATCAAGGAAAGAAAGCAAATTTGAATTTGGATTCAAGAAAAGAAAGCAAACATGTTTCAGGGATTCGAGGCGGTGCTTCCCCTCGCAGGTTTGACTGTTCGAAATGATCGGGTCCATCGGGGTGCCGAGGTGAGCCGGCTGCATTCAGCGATTCGATTCTTGAGACGAAACGGGCGTTGCGACAGCGAGGCTCTGACTAATGCGGCCGGCAGCGCCGCAATCCTTCAAACTCATTCTCCCTTAACTCCAAACCCCAAACTCGAAAGAGGGACTGCTTCTCACTGTGTCCCGATCGGACCTGGGCCGTGAGCGAGCGCGGCCTGAACCCTACCTCCAACCCTAACCGTAAACCCCAATTCAAACCCCTTCCGTGCCCCGCAGCCTGTTCGGCCCCAAAGTCGTCAAGCCTCAGCCGCTGGCCAAGGCGCTGCCGCCGCTCTTCGACGCGAAGCAGGAGCCGGTGCGAGAGGGCGTCAAACGCCTGGCGGTGCGTTACCGCGAAACCCTAAATCCCAAACCCTAAACCTTAATTCCTTTTTTCTAGGGTTTGATCCGGGCACCGGACACAGCGGGGCACCGTTCCTGCGCCAGGGTTTCGCGTGGCTGCGAGGGTTTCGCTCCAGCGTTTCCGTTTTAGGGTTCTCCGGGGCATCTTGCCGGCGTCAGGGCTTCCTTTTACAAACAGCTGTGGTTGAAACGCACGATGCGTGTGCTTGCCGACAGGGTAGGCGGAGGGTTGCCTGCCTTGGACCCTAGGATCACGGCCGGCTGCGCAGCCCCTCCTGATTTTCTTTTCCAGGAATTCAGCGATTTCGACCACTGTCAAAACCGCACCTAGCTTGACGCCTTTCTAGGGTCGATCCGAGGGTTTTTGAAGGGTAGTTCCGCTCGCGACAGCCCACAGTGTAGCAGGCGGCTACATTCCAGGTGGCAATACACTGGGGCTCTGTGGAAAACAGGATTATCAGCACATTGGTGCCGGTAATTCCTCAATTACACAGAGCTTTTCCGAGGTGACAGCCGCCAGCTGTTACACACAGCCCGATGCCCCGACGCGCGTCGCCGCGCCGTCCGGCCGTGACTGCTCGTGTAACCGCCGAGTTGTAACTCCCGCCGCGTCGGTTACGCCGCAGGCGCAGCTGGGCGCCTGGCTCGGCGCCGAGTGGGCGCAGGCGGCGCTGTGCGCCAAGATGCCTGACGCGATGCGGCGGGACACCGAGAAGCTGCTGGAGGAGCTGCCGGCGGGGCGCAGGCAGCCTGAGCGATTCACGCGGAAAGAACAGGCTGTCAGGGCGGCGGCCGCCGCCGCGGCAGCAGCTTCTGGAGCCCCCGAGGCAGGAGAGGCGGCGGCGGCGGCGGCCGGCGGCGCGTCGGCTGCTCCGACTGAGGCGGCTGAGCAGGTGGGCGCTCGGCGTTAGGGTTCGCGTAGGGTATTTTTCTAGTGCGAAGGGGCCGAACGGCGATTGGGGGGCTGGATTTGGGGGAGTCGAGAGCGACGCCCTGTAGGGCTCGAGGCCTGGAACGGCAGGGCCGGAGGCGCATAGGGTTCCGTTTTAGGATTCCTGGATCAGCCCAGCGGATCTGGCGCTGCCTCCTGAGCTGACAGCGCTGCTGGCTCTCACTACCCTAAACAAGACCGCCGCAGGGTCTCTGGCTAGGGTGTTGCTCCGGGCAGGCTGCTGCAGGCTGCCACCAGCCGCCATCTGGGAAAAATGGGTCTTTCTTCTAAGAAGCAGTCTGAGCTAATTGAAACCCACCTGGGACTGTTCAGGGTTTCTCTGACAGCTCGGACCCTCATAAAACCCTGAAACCTGTCGCAGGACGGCCCCGACAGCTACGAGTTCTCCGAGCCGGCCGAGATCCTCGCCAGCCTGGACAAGGGTTTCTGGGAGGGTCTGGCGGCCGCCAAGTGGACCGAGCGGTGGGCCTCTTCTGGGTCACAAACCCTAATTCTCCGGTCCCTAGGGTTCTGCCATCTGCACAGCAGCAGCTGAGCTGCTCGGAGATTGAGCCGAGCCGCCCTAGCCAGCCTGTCCTGTCACCGCTTGTCGTGTTGTTTGCCCGGGTTTGCTCCAAAATCAGTTTTCGATTTAACCGTGTCTAATCTTTAATGTTTCGATTTGACCGCTGCATGCACCCTGCCGTTGATTTGTTCCCCGCGGCCCCGCCTCTGCCCACCCCACTGCAGCTTACCCTCCTTGCAGCAGGCTCCCTGTCGATACCCACAAGCTCTCAAACCCTAAACAGACATTCTGACGCACGCACAATCCCCTTCAAACCCTCTTTCCCTTCACTTCTGAACGTTCTATTTTCCTCCTGGATTTTTTTGGTGAAAAGGAAAAAAACATTTTGCTGCCGACACTGCGCCTCTGAGCCGCCCCACCGCCGCCGCCGCCGCAGCCGCGACTCCCTTCAGCGGCTCAAGGCGCTGGCGGCCGCGCCCCGATTAGCTAATGGTGACTACGGCGACGTGCTGCGGGAGTTACGCAAGATCATGACTAAGGACAGCAACGTGGTGTGTGTCACCGAGTCGATCGGCTGCGTGGGCGCGCTGGCAAAGGGGCTGCGGGCCGACTTTGCGGTGAGGGTTCCAAACCCTACAAAACCCTTCCTCATCTTCCAGTTGCCGAGTTCAGTCCACGAGCTTTAGACCAGCTGTCATTGGTTTCGGGGCAGCCATTGCCCCAGCGCAGGCTGCCTTCATGGATTGAGCACGCAGCAATGGTTGAGATTGTTCAAGTTCGTTGGAACATAACGCTCGAATAAACTCCAAAGGCTTTGATCATTACCATTACCATTACCAT
>BHFV01000181.1:12501-42143 GCA_003568905.1 Trebouxiophyceae sp. KSI-1
ACGCCAGCCTGGCGAGCGGCGCCCTGGCGGAATCCGATGCCAAAGAGCGGCTGCTGGCGTTCCTGGGAGAGGAGCAGTACGCGGCGCTTCAGGTGAGATTTAGGTTCTCTCTAGGGCTTGTACGCTTCCTTTCGTATTAGGGATTCTGTACACTTATGGCTTTTAGGGTTCGATCTAGGGTTATGGGTTTGGGGCGGGATCCAGGTCTTGCATCCCCTGCCGCCTGCGCAGCATGGACCCTAGGAAGCCCTAGCTGACAGCCTGGCGATGTGTTGACAGGACGCGGCGTGGAAGGCGCGGCTGGGCGCGATGGAGGCGCTGGCGCAGGGCCTGGAAACCCTGGAGGGTATCGAGCCGGACACCTCCTCGGGCCTCATCCAGGGCCTCGCGTTCCTGCCGGGCTGGAGCGAGAAGAACTTCCAGGCACGCATTCCTCGAAACCCTATCAAACAACCCTAATTAGTGACAACGCTTTGCCAGGCTGACATGCTGCCGATCGACGCTGCGCTGTGAGCGCCGCTGCGTGACAGGCCTTTGGAAACCCCGTAGGGTACGATTGTCGCGTGCCGCCATGACCGGCTTCCAGAACCTTGACTTAAGCCTCCTATGACTAATCCTCATCTCTGACCCTGAAAACCCTCCTTGAACCCTCGACGCCCCCGCTTGCATTGCAGGTCTTGGGCAAGGCGTTTGAGGCCGTGACGCTGCTCGTGAGTCGCGCTGGCGTGACTAAGCGCGACGCCTTCTTAGTCATCGGCGGCCTGGTCGAGAAGGTGTCCGACATCAAGCTCAAGGCGCCGGCGGCAGAGTGCCTCTTTGCGCTCTCGGAGGCTGCCGGGCCTCAGTTCGTGCTGACTCAGCTGCGCAAGAAGGCGGCCGGGCACAAGAACCCCAAGGCATGCAAACCCTACCACGAACCCTAACATAACCCTACCATGTCTCGCGGTCCGGCTCGAGCAGTCTCCGGCAAGCGTCGGCGGGGCCTGGGGCCTGTCGGCGGGAGCGTCTCTGGGCCATCTAGGGTCTGCTAGGGCCCTGCGAATGCCAAGACTAGGGTTTTTGCGGGCTTGCAGGTGCTGTCTGAGTCGCTGATGTGGGCTGCGCGCGCGGCGGAGGAGTTTGGGCTCGCGGCTCTCAATGTGCCGCAGCTGATAGAGTGGATAAAGGCGAGTCACTCCAAACCCTAAACCCTGATCTCTTCCCTGAGCCACTCAGTATTTCCAATTCTCAATTTAAATGGGCGGCAGAAAGAAAGCCGGAAGCCCAATTAAATTGTGGAGTACGAAAATGCAGGGTCTGTCCGACTCGCAGAACTGTTGTCATATTTAATTCAATTAATCGATTACAACCCCTGTGCCGCTTGACTTTGGCACTGTCAGTGCAGCCATCCGCTCGCGCAGCCTGTAACGGCGTTACACCTGTCTACCGCCGTTACGTTACTCCTATCCCTCCGCGCAACACCTGCTTCCTCCGGAGCAGCGCCGCGTTTCGAGTCTCTCAGTCTTCTTTGAGCCCTGGACCTTTTAATCCTTAAACCCTAAATATCCTGCCCACAAAGTGCGGCTGCCTCCCTTGTAACTCACGGCTGCCTCCTTCGTAACTCGCGCATCCGGTGACTGGTAACTCCCGCAGGCTGACCTCGCCTCCACAAGCGCGCCTGTGCGCAACGCGGCCATCCATCTCGCGGCGGTGTGCCACCGGCAGCTGGGGCCGGGGCTGGCCGGCATGCTGCGGGCCGACGTGAAGCCGGCGCTGATGAGCGCGCTGGAGGAGGCCTTCCGGGCAAACCCGCAGGCGCAGGTGCTTCATTCAATATCTTGGAGATATGATTGATTCTTCTTGGGTTTTTGGCCACAAGGCTCAGGGATGAGAATTTGGTGTCCCTTTTGTTTTTCGTTTCCATTTTGAGAATGGAATCCAATCAGAGGTGGCAAGCCGGCGCTGATGAGCGCGCTGGAGGAGGCCTTCCGGGCAAACCCGCAGACGCAGGTGCTTCATTCAATATCTTGGAGATATGATCGGTTTTGCCACGCGACTCAGGGATGATGTTTCCATTCCCGTCTTTGTCTTTTGTTTCCGTTTTGATAATCGCAACCAGAGGTGGCAACTGGCGCTGACGTGCGCGCTGGAGGAGGCCTTCCGCGCGAATTCTCGGACGCAAGTGCTGATCCAGGTTGTTAGAATAATGACAGTTTAAAATTAAATTCGTTAGAAACGCGGGTTCCAGGTTTGCTGCACGACTCGGGGAAACAGAATGCCCATCCCCCCGTGTTTTGTTTCCACATTTCAACTGCAATGCATGACCTCAAGCTGGCGCTCAAAAATGTGCTGGAGGCGGCACTCCGGGCAAACCTGCTGACGCAAGTGCTGATCCAGGTTGTTAGAATAATGTCAGTATCATGAGTTTGAGTAATGCTGCATGACTCAGGAGGACGTATCCCCATCCTCTCGTTTCATGTGTCCATTTTGACTCCAATTGAGGGCGCCAAGCCGCCGCTGATGAATTTCAGCACGTTTTAAAATCGTATGTCACCATTGCCCTTGCCAGTACTGCCATCATTACTACTGGACTCCCCCACAGGTGGTCCCAACCCGCAAGGTGCGGACGGCGCGGCCCAAGGCAGCTGCCGGGAAGCTGCCGGGCGGCGCCGCTGACTCAGCGGATGACTCATCGGCGGCCGAGCCGGTCGACGCTGACTCGCTGCTGCCGCGGACCGACATCAGCGGCCAGGTGCGTTCGTTGCTCTGACCCTAAACCCTGTTTCTAGGGTCTAGGCGTTACATTCAGCAAAACTCGTTTCAGAGAGGTGGCATAGCGGCACCGGAGAGGTCATCTCAGCTGCATGCTTGTAACCGGCGCTCAGCTCCCGCCCCTGCAGCTTTGCCAGCAGTGCCTGAGCCTGAAACCCTAAACAACCCTAAAGATCAATGCCCCTCCCAGTCCACTCGCCGCGTCCTCCTCACGTTGGTAAAATCACCGCTTCTCCCGAAAAATGCCGCCGGAGCAGGTACCCAAATGCTGCCTGTTCCGGTCACGGTTTCGGAGCGGTGTCGGTTACGCGCGCGTTGTAACGCCCGCGGCAGGTCGGCGCCAAGGTCATTGCCGCGCTCGGGAGCGCCAACTGGAAGGAGCGGAACCACGCGATGGAGGATCTGGAGAACGTGATCAGGGCGGCGGTCCGCATCCAGCCAACGGTCGGCGACCTGATCCCGGCGCTCAAGGTGCGCCTGACCCTGGAAGAAACCCTAGGATCAAATTCAGACACTAAGCTTTAGCAAAAATCAATTTTGGGACTAAAGAACAGCAAGAGAGGGTTTCGGTCCAGCCGGCGGTCGGCGACCTGATCCCGGCGCTCAAGGTGCGCCTGACCCTACCGCACACCCTGGGATCCAATTCTTTAGACACTGAGCTTTAACAAAAATTAATTTCGGGACTGAAGCGATTTCAGCGCTGAACGTGTGCCTGACCCTAGCGGAAACCCTACATTTAAATGCTCAGCAATTTACAGAGAAGCACCATCCAAGAGGCTGCAACGCGGTCAAGTCTCTCACTCCCGGGATTTCAACCCTGTGCAGCCCTAGCGTGTTTAGGGTTTAGGGGTTAGGGGTTAGGGTCTCTTCGCTGCTGCCAACAATGGCTTGAACACATTGTTTGTGTAACGTTTTGTGGTTATTTTATGTCAGCCCAAGCTCAGAAAACTCAGTCATGCCCTGGCAGCTCTTCGATCCGCTCCCGCCCGCTCGCCCCTGTGTCCCCCAAACGCCCAAGTTTCGCCGATATGTAGCTTCAAAACTTTTGAATTTCAAACTTCTCCCTGAAACGCTCAGAATCACCACTCGAAAACCAAAAAACTCGCAATTTGCGCGCGGAAACACGCCGGCTGGACGCCCCTGAGTCTGCTTGTGCGGCCCGCCCGCCTGCCGCAGACGTTTTAACCTGAAACCTGAGCCGAAACCCTAAAACCCAAAGAAACCGCCCGCCGCATGCGTTTTAAACCCTAAATGTAAACCCTGAATTCCTCGAAAATCGTCTGCTGCAGGCGTTCAAACTTAAACCCTAAACCCTAACCCTAAAGCCCTAAAATCGGGCTGCTTGCCGCAGGCGCGGCTCGGCGACAGCAACCGCAACCTCGCGGCTCGAGCGCTGTCCCTGTTCGGGGAGCTGGCCAAGGCGATGGGCCCCGCATGGGAGCGAGTTGGGCGGCCGGTGCTGCAGCCGGCGGCCGCGCTGCTGGCCGACAACAAGAAGCAGGCGTGCCTCCCGACGACGATGACTAAAGCACACTTATTATTCCGTGAAAAAGAACTGCATCCTCCTTGTGTGTTTTATAAAGTTTTTCGTTTCATTTTTCTGGAGAGAAATCTGCGCGTCGGGCGGCCTTTGCTGCAGCCGGCAGCGAAGCTGAGAAAACGAAGCAGGCGCGCCTTTCTATGGACGATTCTTGCATCTTGGTTTTCATGGAATACTGGCCTGCATATTTCTCTTCTGTGGAGTTTTATTTCCCCAAAAAGAGATCTGCGAGTCCTGGCCGATGACAAGAAGCAGGCGCGCCTCCGTCAACGATGACTAACGCACATTTTGCACGTGAAAAAACTCGCTGCATTTTTCTTAATTATGCAGAGGATTATTTGTCATCGAGAAGAGCTCTGCGCGTCGGGCGGCCGGCGATGCTGGCTTCTATCAAAAAGCGAGCACGCCTTCCTCGAAAGACTGGTGCCGCGTATTATAGATTGAATTCCTTAGGGATTTTCGTTTTTGTCATTTGGCACAAATATAAAAAATGAATCAAAGGAACTCCTTAATTCACTTGTCAGGAAACGCCGCTGAATGCCGTGGCCGAGAGGCTGTGATGCCCGGGGAATTAGGGTTTGGAGTGGACGGTTCAGGGCAGATCTCACGCACTGAAACCCTAAAGTGCGCACCCTTGTCAGCTTCGCATTCCCCCACTCCCACCGCTACAGCTCGATTCTGACAGCAGGTCTCGAGAACAGCAGCTCTGCTCCGGCCCTGTTTCTTTCTTTGGTTATCCCTTCAACCAAAAACCCCAAAAACACTCGATGACTAATGCGCCGTCATCGTGTCACGTAACGCAGGTGCGTGACGCTGCGGTGGCGGCGCTCGACGCCTGGGCTCGGGCAGTGCCGGCCGAGAGGGTCGTGCCGGCGGCCGCGGAGGTTGTAACTGCCGCCAGGGCCTCCGCCGAGGGCAAGGCGACGGCGCTGCGCTGGCTGGCGGGAGTTACGCGCGCCGGCCTGGGCGGCAGGGCCCTGGAAACCCTGGCTAGGGCCTGCGGCCAGGGCGGCGCTGACAAGGCGGCCGAGGTGCGGGAGGCGGCGGCGGGGCTCGCGGCCGCGCTGGGAGAGGTGCGCGTCAGTTAGGGCCCTACAACCGTGTGGGAGTTACATGCGGTCAGCTTCTATTTCAATGGGGCATTCAGGACCCTGCATGACTGCACTCGGGATGCTGCCTCAAGAGACAACCTGGCGGCAGCTGCGCCTCAGCTCTAAACCCTGAAATTCTCGAACCCTAAATCCGTGCGGCTCGCCGGCCCAATGATATCGGCTCACTGTCTGTCTGGCCTTGCCGTCTTTAATTAGGGTTCAGGGTTTCCTTCAATGGAGAAGCCGCCGCTGCAAGCCCCTGCATCGGTGAAAGCAGCACCTCAGCAGCACCCAGATGTCGGTGAACGGACGATTAGAGAACGTTAATAATAGTTTTTGTAAGTCGATTAAAATTATACTACTTCAAATAAATTTAAATCTGGGGGGTTTTAGGGTGAATCTTCTGAACTGGAACCTTGGAAGCGACGCTGTGGCTGCCGCAGGCGCACGGGCCGGAGCTGGGCGCCGCGCTCGAGACCCTACCGGCCGAGCTTAGGGTTGTCGTCGGCAGCCTCCTGGGCAAGGCGCCGCCGCCGCCGGCCGCCCCTCCAGCTGCCGCAGCCGCACCGGCCGCAGCAGCCGCCCCAGAGCCTGCCGCAGGTGAAGTCCCGGGCCCACACTGTGCCCAGCTGCGTGCAAGATTTCAAGGATTTCGGAGGCGGCTTTTGAGGGTGCGTGAGGTGTTGATTTTTCGGCGGTTTTGCGTCGCTGTTCAGGGTTAGGGTTTGGGGTTTATTTTGCGGTTTTGCCGTGCAAACAAAGGGCAGAACTCACCTCTGTCCTGCTGCTGCTGCAGGCGGGCTGCCGCAGCATGCACCCCGCCTAGAATATGTGGATTTCCGAGAATGTCCCCCTGGCAAAAGGGGGGCAAAACTAAGTTTTGTCCCGCTGCTGCTGCAGGCGGGCTGCCGCGGCGCGCCTCGCGGCTGTCGCCGCTGCGGCCGGGCGTTAGTCGCGGCGGAGGCGGCGGTGAGTCGCGCGAAAACAGCGCTCCCAACACTCCCAGCCTGGACGCCCCCTGCCTGGCTTTTAGCGCCAAGAAGGAGGAGCGGCTGCGCAAGGCGCGCTCTCGTGGTCCCGAAACCCTAATTCCTCGTTTTGCCAACCCTACCCTAATTCCTCGTTTTGCCAACCCTATAATCCTTTTTCGACCCCAAAACCCCCCAAACTGCGTCCAGTCTGGACGCCGCCTGCCTGGCATTCAGCACTGAGAAGGAGGAGCGGCTGCGCGCTTTTGGTCCTGAAACCCTAAGTTTCCCTAAAATCTGAAACCCTAGGTTCTCAAATTAGCCCATGGGGAAGATAATCAGGGGCGACTGGGTGGTGTAGAAACGTTCAGGAAAGGACAGCCCTGGCAAATCCCTCCTGCCTGCCGGTCATAATTTTGACAGGAAAAGCCCTAGAGATGCACTGAGCAGTGTCATCTGGCAAAACTCGGATACATCCTGCACTTTTCGTTTTCCGAGGCTTGCAGGACCTATAGGGTTTGTTGTGCGCGTATGGAGGCGCGGTTGACCCCCCTGAGGCGGCAACCAGACCCCGAGCTCTTGAAATCCTACGGCCTGCACCCGGCCATTCGCATGCTAAACCCTAGAATGCCCCCGCAGGGTCGCTTCCGCAGCAGCAAGTTCGAGGCGCCCAGACCCTACGAGGTCGAGGAGCTGGAGGAGGAGCTGGCGCCGCTGACGTCGGAACCCTTCCGGTGAACCTCATCCCCAAACCCTATCAGGGCCCTAGGGGGGTCTCGACGCTGGGAGTGCTTCACGAGGAGGAACAGGGCTGCGCTGCGTATTGCCCAGGCAGCTTGCGATGCTGAAAACCCTAAAGGAAGGCAACGCCTGAGGTCGTTTCCAGAGTGCAGCACACACTCCTTGCCGAATGCTCGGGTGACTAAACGGGGTTTTCACAGCCCTCGCCAGCCTGGCTTTAAGATCCGGCCAGAGCGTGCCAGGTGCCTCGAAAGCACGCCCCGCCCCGTCAGCCGCTCCGCGCCCCTCGAGCCCGTAAGTCCTCTCCGTGCCGGCGTAACTGCCGGTCGTAACTCCCGGTCGTAACTCCCGCAGGCGCCTGCTGTTCGCCAAGGACTTCCGCGCCCACGTCGAGGCGGCCGAGCTACTGACTGCGCAGCTGCCGGGGCTGGCAAGAGAGGCCGTTAGCTGCGCGGACCTGCTGCTGCGGTGGGCAGTGATTAGGGTTTGCGAGGGCAACACGCAGAGCCTGCTCAAAGTGCTGGATCTGGTGCGGGCGCTGCTGGAGGTGATGGCTGAGCAGGTGCGCTACTGGACCCTACTAGGGCTTCAAATCCGGCCCATGGGCTCGCCGCCCTCCTCCTGAGATCCTTGAAGGCAGATGCGAGCTTCATCGGATGGGACCGGACATGATGAACCCTAAACCATAAACCGGGCTCGGCCGGCCTGGAGGTAATCTCAGGGCAGGCAGACCCTGAAATCACTGATGCACGTAAAAGGTAATAGTTTTCCTGGAGAGAGGGAAAATTCAGGTGTCGACCGTTTCTCCCGGCTCAGATGGCGCCTTTTGTGCGGGGAAAAATGTGTGCCTTTCCCCTGGAGAAAGGGAAGAAGAAGGGAAGAGTAGTTTTTTTCCAAAGGCCTTGCATTTCATCCCCACCTGTGCTTGAAATGACAGCAAACCCTAACATGAAATCCCCACTGCAGCCTGCCCGGAGCTGTGTGTGTGCTTTGGGCGTGCAGCCCCGACGACGCCCGTGTCGTGGGGTTTTGGAGACCCTAGAGGGCTGAACCTGGGCCCTGGCTGGACCCTTGTAGGGCTACCAGCTGGCGGACCCGGAGGCGCACACGCTGCTGCCCTGCCTCATCGAGAAGTCCGGCCACAACCAGGTGCCCTAAACCCTGACGCCCCCTTCTCTCTTTTCCTGAACCCTAATGGAAAATCAAAATTGTCCGAATTGAGAGAACTTGACAACCGAAGCAAAAGGCTCGGCTCAAGCGGCAGCAAACTTCTGGGATTTAGAGAGTCCAACTCCTTCTGGAATTTTTTGCATCCTCGAGAGCTGCAGATCATAGGTCGGTCTGTTCTTTTTCCCCACGTCCTTCGGCTGAGAAATGCCCACTGTTAATGCCCTTTGAATCGGAAAACCCCTGTCCTGCTGGCAGAGTGACCGGCAGCAGGCGGCTGCTTCACGGATTGCAGTGGCGCGCTCGACTGTCTCTGACTCGAGCTCGAAACCCTGCAAACCCTAAACCCTGAATACCCTACATTCGCAGGACCGCATACGGCAGTATCACCGGGAGCTCATCCGGCTGGCCGGGACCCTGGTAGCGCCGCCGCGCCTGCTGGAGTACCTCATGCAGGTTCGAGGGCCCTGCTAGGGTTGCATCTAGGGTTTTTGTAGGATTACAATGGGGTTTGCGGTGCCAGCGATTGCTGCGGCGCTGGCCAGGGGTGGTGGTTGAGACAGGCTGGCGGGACGATCGGGCTGACTGCAGCTCGCCTGTCAGGGCAGGAGGCAAAAATGGTCAGAAATGGCGCATTAGCGGTTTGGGTTTAGGGCGTAGGTTTCGGGCAAGGGTCGAAGTGCTGTCAGATCGTGCAGAGTGTCTGCCGTGCAGTGGCGAAGCCCCCTAAACCCTAAACCCCGCCTAAACGGTGCAGCACAGGCCTGCCGGCACCACGCCCGCCTGAAGGCAGCAGCTTCTCCTTGATCGGACCATCCAGCTCCAGACTGTCATTTTGAGGCTATTTTCAGGAAAGTCCAGGCTGGGGAAACACCAAAACGCCCCCCTGGGTGCCTCTGCCAAATCCTCCCGGCGGGGATTTCTTCCGGTGGCTCTGTGCTCCATCTCGGCAGATGCGTGCGGGGGGCTTTGGGGCTTGAGAGCGTGGCATCGTGAAACCCTACAGGGTCTGGCGTCCAAGAACAACCGCAGCAGGGTCGACTGCGTGGACCTGCTGGGAGAGGCGCTGGAGGAGGGCGGCCTGGCGGCGGCCGCCCGTTTCCGGCTCAAACCGGTCGCGGCGATGGCGCAGGCGCGGCACAAAACCCTAGCTAGGGCCGGCATACGGGCGTAACGGCTCTTGACCGAGATTTTGTTTTGGTTTTTTTGTAAAAAAAGAGGGAGGACCCAAAATGTTTTGATGCGGTTGCTGCCTGATTTCTGCCAAAACCGGTCAGGGGATGGCGCAGGCACGCTTTGCCACCCTCAAAGCCCTATTTAGGGCTGCAGCACCGGCTCCGTGTCGCCAAATATACTGTTGGAAGGCCTTCTTCCGTTTTTTGAAATGATTGACTGGAAACTCGGGAAAATCGAAAGCAGCCGAGAATTTTGCGTGGCGGCCGCAACGATCAGAACGACAGCTCTCCCCCACGAACCCTGCCTTGAACCCTAGCAAAGCACCAACCGGCGCTCCTGGTGCAGCCCCCGGCCGGGTCTGAGTGGAGCCCCGGCCAATTTCAGAGGGGCCGTTCGTCCGAACCCTACCAGAACCCTACATCTGACTCGGAACCCTAATCCTGCCCGGCGCAGCT
Organism: Trebouxiophyceae sp. KSI-1; assembly: GCA_003568905.1. Taxonomy (NCBI): domain Eukaryota; kingdom Viridiplantae; phylum Chlorophyta; class Trebouxiophyceae; species Trebouxiophyceae sp. KSI-1. Next base: position 22,391 of record BHFV01000181.1, read on the forward strand.
GGTGGCCGAGCGTGACAAAGCGCTGCGATCGGCGGTGCTAGGAGCGCTGGAGATCCTGGTGCTGAGGTCGGACCCGGCCTCCCTCAAAAGCCGAACAAAAATGCGTGCGGTTGGAACTGAGGGACCCAGTCAGTGCCAAGATTTCCCTGTTTTTATCGGAGTTACTGCAGTTTTGCCTCCCTAGTTTCCCGGCGTAAGATCGGTGCCTTCCCTCCGCGCGACTTTTCAGCTTTCGATTCCAATTTCGGGAGTGCGGCAGTCTTTAGGGTCACTAAGTCTTTAGGACATTAAAAGTCCACCACTCGGCTGTGCCGCGAGGGCTTGCGGTCGATGCTTTAGGGTTCAGCTGCTGCTTGTGCCGGCCGTGGAGCGCAGACGGTCTTGAGCTGCCCGCAGCCTGCGTTCAGGACCCCATGCTAGGGTTCTGCCGCACCCAAAAACCCTACCGCATCCCCGCTGCAGCGGGAAGGCACGCGCTGCCGATCGAGAGCCTTCCCGAGCTGCCATCTGAAAACCCTCCGCCCTGAAAACCCTCCGCCCTGAAAACCCTATGAAAATCTTAAATCCTAAATTGTTATCTGCAGGGAGGGCGAGGCGGCCGTCTGGGCTGCTGCCGGGCCGCTCTCGGATCAGCAGCGCAGTCTCATAGAGGAACGTTTCAAGCACGCGGCTAGGGCGCAGCCGGCCGCCCCCGCCGCCGCGCCCGCCCAGGAGCTGCCGCGGTGCGCGCCCCACCGCTTCTGGGGTTCACGTTTGCAAGCGTTAGGGTTTCCTGCAGGGTTTTTCGAAAACAGGCGACCCTGGTTCCGGGGTGATCGTACCCTTGCTTGGCTGTTCAACGGCCGCCGTCGCAGGGGCGCATGTTGGAGTGTTGCAGATTTAGGGTTCGGTGGGCTTAGGTTTTAAGGGCAAAGCCTCAACTACAAGCCTTGAACGACGGGTGTGCTTCAGGCCTCCACTCTGAGCGGCCCATGGCTGCGCTGCCTGCGGCTCTCTTGTTCAGTAGTCGTGGCAGACCTCGCCTCTTGTGCGCGACTTTTCTCTTCAGAAATGTATCCTACCGGGGTTTCCTCTCTGTCATCGCATCCTGGCAGAGAGGTCGCCACTGGTGCGGGGCGAATGTGCATTTCCGGTGATTGTGCACCTGCATCATTAAGAATGCCTGAATGGCAGAACGCTGACATTTCCCTTCCTCACGACTCCTCATCGCTTCCGGCGGGGACAGTCAGGGGAAAAATCGGCAATTTCGGCCTCTTCTTTTGGCTGTATCAGGGTTGACAGCGTCGTGACTAACGCTCGGCACTGCCGCGACTAACGCCCGCCGCCGCCGCAGGCTCGGCAGCGCCATCGGGCGGCCGCGCTCCCGCGCCGCCAGCCTGGCGGACTCCGGCCTGGGCCAGCCGAGCCCGCGGGGCATCGCCCACCAGGGCTCGGCGCTCAGCAGCACGCCTTCGCTGGAGGAGGCCGTGGTCAGGTGAATTTCGCCCGGCCTGACGCGATTCGGTGTGTCGTAGGGTTTGGTAGGGTTTCGTAGGGTATTTTTCGTATCCAGCAGAGTGTGCGACGCAGGGTGCCTGCGGGGTTTGATTGTGTGCCTGATGTCAGGGAACCCTCGGGAACCCTACGCCATACGCACGTGCGGCTCTCGATCCAGCAGAGACTGCAGTGAGGCGCTTACACGTCCTTTGTGAGGTCGGACTCCACTAACTGGGCTGGGAAATTCCTCAGAAAATAGCGCAATTTCTGCAGGAGCCGTCCCTGCAGCAGCCTTGCATTGTCGGCAGCTCTGGAAAGCTCCAGCCACCGCAAGAGGCGCAGCCGCTGTCTGCCAGGCTGTCTGCAGGGCATTACTAACGGCTGCATTACTACTGGCGCTGCAGCGGGCGCGGGCACATCCAGGAGTCCACGCCGCAGGCGAGGGGCGGCGGCGGCGGCGGCCCTAGGGGGGCCTTCCCCACGCCGCTGCCGTCCGGCTCACCAGAAGCGGAGCCTTCGCCGACGCCGCCCGTCGCGCAGGTGATGTAACCGCCGCCAAACCCTACTAGGGTGCCAAACCCTACCCGGGCACGCCTGCATGTCGCCGTCCTGGAAAGGGATGCAGCAGCCGGAGGCTTAGGCACCCCCTTGCGGCCAGGCGGGTGGGTTTGCCTGCCAGCCTGTCATCGAGAGGCCCCTGGCTGCCGGCCCTGCCACGCTCATGCCCAAAGACCGGCAACCCTACCGGAACCCTTCGCCCCGAAAGCTCCGAGAGCCGCCCGGCGTCTCACAGACTGCAGCAGGTCAGCGAGGAATCGGAGGTGACAAGGCTGTGGGGAAATCGTACCAAAAATCCTATTTCAACCCTATTGAAACCCTAGTAACGCCCGCAGGACGACGAGGAGCTGCACGAGCTGTTCACGGCAGCGACCCTCAAGCTGACCGATCCGGACCTGGCCGAGTGCGTGGAGGGCGCCAAGAGCCTGTGCTACGTGCTGCAGCACGTCGGCGAGGGTAGGGCTTCGCCAGGGTTTTCCGCGTTCCTGCGGCAGAGCGCCGTCGAGCTGGTCACCGCGCTGACGGCCAAGACGGACGAGGCGCGCCGCCGAACCCTACCAAACCCTCACATAAAACGCAGCGCCCGGGAGAGTACCTGATATCGTGTGGGATGAACGTACAAAAGCACTTGGGCGGTGCTGAGGCGGTGATTTCTGTTAGGGTTTGTGCGGACCTACAAACACAAGAAGCGCCTCGATGCCGTCCTGTCGATTGGAGCCACCGGACTCGCGCGAGGCATGCCTGCATGAGCGGTTACAGAGCGTAACCGACGCCCGTAACTGCCGCCGTCGCAGGTCTTCGACTGGGTCCTGGACGAGGCCGAGGCGACCGGCCGGCCAGCCGAGAGCCGGCCCTGCAAGTACCTGGTCAATGCCCTAATGATAACCTTCGAGCTGCCGGCGGTCGCGCGCGCGGTGCCGCCGGCGGAGCTGCAGCAGCTCATGTTCGTCCTGCTGGCGCGGCTGCTGGACCCTAGGGTTCACGCCAGCCTGGCGCACAACCCCAACATCCTGCGGGGGCTCAACGTCGCGATGTTCAAGATCCTCGGCAACAATTTTGGGTGAGGCGCTCCCTGGCCGCCCGCATGGACCATGGCCAGGCTGTTTCTTAGGGTTTCCTAGGGTATTCGTGCCCACCGCTCCGGCCGACACGTATGGGGTCACAACTTTGCTGTTTTCTGTTTTTGGGGGGGGGGGGGGGGTCCATTTTGGAGCGTTGTTGCTGGCACCTGCACGGTCGTTCGAACCTCTCTTGGTTTCAGATGCTGGCCTGAAAGACCGCTCGGTCTGCTCATTGGTGGAGAGGACCCGCATATGGGGCCTGCTTTGAGCTCACAGCGCCGGCCCAGCCGAAGCAAAGCAGTCCCCCGCCCGCTCCCCCGCAGCCCCACGTCGTACGCCTCCTTAAGACCCTAACAAAAACCCTAACGCCGCAGGAACGAGACGTTCGAGGGCCTCATCCGGCTGCTGCTGGTGCCGCCGGAGCGGCTGACCGAGCGCGGGATCCCTCCGGCCGATTTCGAGCGACTCATCACCAAGTGCCTGGTCAAGAGCACCAAGATGCTGCCGGAGAAAATCCAGGTTGGCGCCGCCTGCTGGGACTGCTTCCTTGCCAATCCCAACCTTGTCATTTAGGGTTTTTAGGGTTTTATGGCACACGCCGCATCGAGGAGTATTTCGGCCCGAAAGCAGGGCAGGGGAGCTTGACGCTGGGCGTTTGGTACTTTCATTTTGAAATTGAAACCCAAGCAGGGTCTTGCGCGTACCCATTCACGCGTCATTCCTGGGTTGGAGTCGTTTGGGTCGGCGCTGGCACCACACTCTCCCGTGTGCCGTGTTCTAGGGTTTAGAGTGTGACTCACGCGCTGACTCAACACAGTTTCGGCGCAAACTTGCTCGCTGCGAGCCGCATGCTTTACTAATCTGCTGTCAATGACCCGTCACCTTGACTGCGGCCGCGTCATTCACCGATTCATAGCACGCAGCCTCATGCCGTAACTTGTGCGCTTACTAAAGCTTCCTTCGTGACTAACGCAGCCCTTGGAATGATATCAGTTCCTTGGCGTCATTCACATGCGACTCACGCTCCATGCAGCGACTTGCACACCTACTAATCCGCTTTAGCACGCTGTCATGCTGTGACTCGCACGCTCACTAATACGACTCCTCGTGACCAATGCAGCACCTCGACTGCGGCCGCTTCCTCGGCGTCATCCACGCCTACTTCACGGCCCTCGGAGTCGACGAGATCCGGCGGAGGGGCGCCGCCGACGAGAAGAGCCTGCGCATGGTCAAGACGCTCGTGCACGAGCTGTGCAAGTGCCTGGTGCGCTGCCGTTACCTTGTAACGCCTCCTCAGAGACCCTGTAGGGTTTAAGTCCGGAAATCGGGGCTGCCGGAGGCCGATTTGGTGCCACGGACCGCAGCGAGACTGGCGTAAGTGTGAGGATCGCGAATGGGGAGGGCGCTCCTTGCAGTGCGGCTGCAGGCCTCAGGCCTCTAGGGTATTGCGCTAGGGTTGAAGGTAGGGAAAGGGAGGGTTTCTGAAGTCACCCTGACGAGCCCGACACTCGCAACTACAAAGGATGCGGCGCCACCGGCCGCCTCCTGTCGCCGCCCGGCCTGTGCTATTGCCTTAGGGTTTAGGGTTCCTGAGGAAGTCTCGCGCGCAGCTGAGTGAAAATGCATCTCCCCTAGACAGCCTGCGATTTTCTCCCCCGCAAGCAAATTGCACTTTGCCCTCATCGCCGCCCCTCCTGCCGGTCCACGTGCTTCACCAGGCCTGGTCTCCCGGCGGGGAGTGAGCTGTAACTCGTCTGCCCTAACTCCCGCAGGGCGAGGGCATTCGGGAGCACCTGGCCGGCATCCCCAGAGACGCGGACCCGATCCCGATCATCCACGTCTACGTGGACCTGCACCTGGAAACCCTACGCAGCGCCGGCGTCATCCCTAACGCGCCGTCCGTAACCGCCGGCGTAACTGCCGCGCCAGATGCGGGGCGGCCGCTGGCGGACGCGCGGGTGCGGCTCCCTCTGGAAGGGCCATCCGTACGTGGCAGTGGCAGGCGATGAAGCGGGGTCTTGGCCAGTTCTCAAGAAAACTCGCGAATATATCACAGTTCCTGCCCTCGTTATTTGGTGTCCTGAAAGATTGAGATCATTTCTAGGCTTGTTGTCCCTTTCGTGCTTGCAACGCTGTTTCCAGCTTGCAGCTGCCGCGCATGACATCAGGCCCTAAACCTCAACCCTAGGGCAGCTTGGCAGGGCTGGGCAGGGCCCTCTCTGAGACCCACCATCGCTCCTGTCAGCCTGCCAGCCGGCTGCTGTTTGGTGGCAGCCGTGTGGCCGCTGGCAGAGCAAAAATCAACCCTAATTCCTTCGCTTTCCCCTAAACCCTAACGCCGCCGCCCGCAGGAGGCGCCCCACCGTCGCAGCCCCTCGCTGCAGTCGCAGCCCTCGCGCCTCTCCTCGCTCGGCTCGGGCGCCCTCGGAAGCCAGGCGGCAGCTGCCGGGCAGCCGCTGCGCAGCTCCCGCGAGTCCAAGCCCAGCGCGCGCGAGGTGCCTCCTTCCCTTGCCCTATCGAACCCTCTCAAACCCTATCAAACCCTGGCCTCGGGCGCCTGCTCGAGACGCTGCGCTGCTGCTGTTCTGCCTGGCGGTTTTGGAGCAGTGCCAGGCTGTTCATGTGCTCTCCCAGCAGCCCCAGGCCCCTTTCTGCTGCGTCAGCCGCGCATGAATTCATCCAAGCGAGGGCGTCCAGCAAGCGAAGGATTAGGGCGGAGGGTTTTCCTTCCCAGTCTTCAGTCATGCCAGTGCCGCGTTTTCCGGCGACAACAAAAAGAATTAGAAATTAAACAGATTGTTTCTTTGTGGACAGCGCACTCTCATCAGGGAAAATGAGTTTCTTAGAAGAAGTCGTGCGACGTTTCGCCCGCCGCCTCCGCATTAATTTCCGGTCCTCTTGCAACAGCTTCCGCACGAAAGCTGCACCAATCGAAGGCGGGATCGCTGCTTCGATGCTCCGTGGGACTGAACGCAACCCTAAACCCTAAACTCCGTGAGACTGACGTGTCCGACAGACCCTAAGAAAACCCTAACGCGCGCACCCGCAGGCGCTGCTGCCCATCCTGCAGCGCATCGGGGTGGCCGAGACCAGCGAGGCGGGCCTGGAGGAGCTGCACGCCTTCCTGAAGAGCCACCCGGCCGTCGATGCGGCGCCCTACCTGGGGCGGCTGTCGCCCGATTTTAGGGCTTTCGTCGAGAAGGGGCTCGCGCGGCTGGAGCGCCGCGAGCGCGCCGGCGCGTCTCCTGGATGTAACCCCATGTGTGGGAGTTACATCGGAGGGAGTTACGTTGTGAGGGAACCCGCCGTGTTGTTTTTGGATGGAGCTAGGGGCCCGGTCAGAGGCGAATTTTAGGGTTCAGGGTTCTGTGTGCAAGCGCCCTGCTGGTGTTGTCGACCCAGGCTCCCCACGCTCCAGAAACCCTGTTTGAGACCCTAGAGAGAACGCCGGGCGGACAAACCCACCCCTGCTTGTCAGCAGCCAGGCTGGCACGACGGTGCGGGCCTGCTGCGGCTGGGGACGTTCCTGAACCCTGACATGAACCCTAAATTGCCGTCTGCAGGTGCGGCGAGGCTGTCTGTTTCCTCCTCTCAGGATCTGACGGAGGCTCCCGGCGGCGACGCAGCCATACAATCCCTCGGGTGCGCCCCATCCTGGCCGTGGCCGAAAAAATTGCCTGCAGGCAGTATTTCTTTTTTGATTATTGTTATTCGTGTGTCGCTTATTTTGGTTCTTCATCTTCAGCGTTGTTGCTGTTGTTCTTGTCGGCATCATTGTTTGTTTTCTCTTTTTTCTTTTTCTTTTTTATTTTCCGGTCGGATTGCAGTCCAGCGCAGGTTGTGCCGCTCCCTCGCTTGCCTGCCGCTCCGACATTTGCCTGCGGGGGATTGCGCGAGCCAATAGGCGCCGCAGCCGCAGGGACAGCGCGCCCCGTCGTAATAAACATAATAAATGATGAATACTTTCACGCCTTTCGGGGTAACAGCGAGGCAAGCTGGGTGACCAGCGCGCCCCAGCCACTGCCCACTTCCAGCGTCCGCTCTGGGACTCTTTTTTCCAGGCTTTACGTTTGCACAGTTCTCATTCCGCACCTGAATTCCGAAAGCACTTCGAATATTCAGAATTCTGAACCATGAAACCCCAAAACCCCAAAATAATCAAAATGCTTCATATAAACGAATAAATTAACAAACATAAAAACCGTAAAATCCTGAATGCGCTTTCTAAATGCTTGTGAATTGTTTGCCGCAGCTGGCGGCTGGGTGCGCTGCGCATGAGTGGAGAGCGCGGCGGCAGCGCCAACGGCAGCGGCGGCAGCGAGCCTCCGACGCTGCACGAGGTCGCTCAGCTGCAGGAGCGCATGCGCTCGCTGCGGCGGCCGGCGGAGCGCTAGAATCCTCTTATTTCACCTGCCCTGCGACCCGAAACCCTACTAGGGCTTGCTGCGCGGCCGCATTTGGATAAGCTCGCCGCTCGAAACGGAGAACGGAACTGTCTTTTGTGTGGTGGTGAGGAACCGACCGTTCGGAACGCACGGAACGCAATATTCACCCTTCGACCTCCTCTCGTTTGGCCTTTTCCCTCGTTAGTGGCGCTGCTGGCGACGGCGGCTGGAGATTTGTAAGGCGGCTTTGGGAGCACAGGCTGGCTGCGAGGCACAGGCGTGCACAGCTGCAGCGGACGTCCGCAGCCATCCCGCGATGTCTTGATGATGTCTGACAGCCTGGTTCTTAGTGATGATGCCCCACTGGTCCTGAACACAAGGTGGGGAGAGCGCCCTGCTGTCTGGAGTCGCAGGCAGGTATGGATGGCTGGCAGGCTCGCAGCACTAGGGCCTTTGATCTGCATGGCGGGGCAGAGACCAATGGTCCGGCTTGTGGGTCGGAGTCAGGACATGCCGCTCAAGGGGGATCTGGAAACCCTAAACTCTAAAAAAGGGGGGAAGAAACTGCCGAGAAGTGTTTTCCGGCCGATGCCAGGCTGGGCAGTGGCACTCTGAGGTTTGAGGATGCGGCACGAGGGGGGCGTGAGCAGCCGCAGGGCGGGCAGCCAGCCATCGGCTCGGCAGGAGCAGGAAGGGACGGCAGGCGGGAGCACACAACCGTGCATTGCGGTCAGGTGAAGCCACCTGCTGCGGCACTGAGCACTGCCGGCAGGGTGGGGGGCGTTTGCCGCCACCAAGGGCCCAAAACGTTCAATTGACGCCTGCCGACTGCCTAGCATACTTCTAATTTGTAAGCCGCTTGGCCGGAAGGACCCGGCAAGGCAGCACCTCTCGCCCGATGAAAGAGTTTCACTGGCAGTAGAGGTACGTTTGTGTGTCAAGCACCTGGTGCGGCCGCCTGTGCCGTTCAGGCCGTGCTGGTTGCTGCTGCTTGAGCAGACTGTTGCGGGGCGCTGCTCAGCCGCCCATACAGATGGCAGTGGTCGTAAGCCAGCTGGAATTCGGCAGTGACGCAGCTGGCCACGCGTCTGCTTACAGTCTCGCCGCCCAGTGGCAGGTGAGCGATGCCTGCCTGCTCTGAGCGCCACAGGAGGAGGCGGCCACAGCTGCGCAGGAGAGTTCTGGCGATGCTAAACTAGCTTGGCAGCTGCTGATTGCTGCCCCGAAGGTCTTGGGTACCACCCGTCCTATAGATGCCTCACGGGAAGCCCGGGATCTCTTTGCATCGCGAGCATCGGCTCTCCCAGTCGGGCACAGGAGCTCCATCACGGTGTATGAAGAACGTCTGCACGCCACTGGGAGCCTTAGAGGCTTCCAGTCGCAGTCTACAGCTACTTACAGAACGCCGATTGCTTCGCTCGCCCGAAAAGCCAGGCAACAGCTGGCGACAGAGGCGCGCCTTCTCTAGCACGTTCACTTCTGCGGTGCTGCGAGTGAGGACACAGTAACCGGAGGTAGCACAAGCGCTGCTGAGCGCATTGCGGAGTAACTTCGGCGACGACGTTGGACGGTGCGCCCTGGCCACCTTGACACTCCGCATTTCGGCCGTGCCTAGGCGGCTCCCTCTTCAGTAGAAACTAGCTCGAGAGGCTCCTCTGCCTGCGCGCTCTCGCTCTTGGAAGCCGGCGCTCTTATGGCCGCCTCACAACAGAGATTCCCTCGCATCTGGCCCAGATCTTCCCACAACCCGGCCGGAGCGCACGCGTTTGCGGCGTATTATCAAGGCTGCTGCCCCAAAGAGCGAGAATTCAGCTTTTCGAGCCCCAAGCGCAGCTCTGTCCCCCGCTTGAGTGCTGCAAGCTAGGGAGGGCTTGCTCACTCCTTCTGCCGGCGCATGGAAGCCTGCCCGGGCGGCTGTCCCAGCTTGGCCTGGGCCAGCACAATGTTCGCGGGTGACCGGAGCCGGTCGTTCAGCCGGAAAGGCTGCTGGCTGTCGTTCTGCTCCGACTCTACCCATTGCTGGGGAGCGCGCATGCCCAGCTCTAGCAGCTCTGACACCTCTGCCCGGTGCCGGGCCTGCAGATGCCCAGCTGGCGCTACCGGGCGCAGCGGGACGCCCCTGCCGCCCTGCTTCTGCTGGCAAAGCCAACCGCCAAGCACGTTGCTGTCGATGTGCTGGCGGAGCTGCTGGCGGCGAGGCCGGCACCGCGCCCAACCCGGGAGCGGCGGCAGCCCGCCAAGCTGCAGGACTACGTCCTGGAGGGTAAGGCTCTTCATATAAGAATCAGGAACTATCACAGCTTCCTGCTGCTGCTTGCGCTGCATCAGTCGGCAACTGCACGCCTCCGCACGCAGCGGCTTCAGGGCGCCATCGATTGACTGACGCCGGGCAGCCCGGCGCAGTCCGCCGCGCAGTGACTGGGGCTGATGCCGCGCCCCACATGAGCCAGGAGCGCACCCAGCATGCCGGCGAGCCTCCTCTCTCCCTCAAGCAGGCATGCCTCTGCTGCACCGGACCCTGAGCACCAGAGAAGGCTGACGCCACGGCGTGACTGCTGCAGATGGCGCAGCGCAGCTGACAGAAGCTTCCGGCACCTCCGCGCCCACAGCTGCAGCGACGCCGCTGCTGCCGCCTCTCGAGTGGGCTGCGCCTCTGCTGGCTGCAGCCGTGCGCACCCTCTGAGTGGTGGTTGTGGCTTGCTCACGGTTGCGCTGCCGCAGCGCAGGGCGATGCCTTCGGCCGAGCGGACGCCGCCGCCTTCTGCTGAGGCAAGCAGCAGCCGCAAGCGCGGCCGATCCGAGGAAGAGGACACTACCACGGCGGCACCAAGGGGCACTGCAGCTGGCGTTGTTGATGAGGCGGACGGCCAGCAGGCGCCCAGTAAGCGCTCGCGCGGTGCTCCTCCGACCCCTTCCGCTGCCCGTCCCTATCCTCCCTGCCGCCTACGGGGCCCACCAGAAACTGCGCGGCTGCTGGGCAGAGGCTGACGCGATGTTGGGCGGCCGGCTGCAGGAGGCGTGGTCATCAAAATCAACGCCCGCGCCGGCGGCCACCGCTGCTCTGACCGCCGCCACAAGTAGGCAGTCGCCCGTGCAGACCCTCGCTTCAGGTGGCGCCTCGGCCATAGTGCTTCCGCTCATTCATTCTGCTGTTGGTGGCTGTATCCTACCCCTTCAACAAGTTGCCTTGCTCAGCTGCGCCCGGCACGGCAGAAAGCCAGCCCACCCCCTCCCAATCCAGCATTTTGCTGTGCAGCAGCGCCATGCCTCGCCCAGTGAAAGCGTTGGGAGCAGGCTGTCCATGGTCCCACTCGCTCCAAGGTTCCCACGCCAGCGACAGAAGTTTGAGCTGCCGCATCATCCCTCCCTGCCGTGCCCCTGCCATCCCAGCAGCTTTTTCTCAGGGACTGCACTCTGCTGTTCTGCCAGCAGCCCACCCTTCCCATGCATCACGCCATTTTCCAGCCATAGAAACCTCTTAGAGAGGTGGACTACTGACCCGATCGGCCGTATTCGGCCGGTGCAGGCGCAGCTGGCCGGAGTGGCGGCCTCAGCTCCTCCTTCAACTCCGGTCCGTTTAAAGCTCGGCACTGCTGGCTGAGGCGCGCTTTCCCCACGATGTTTGCTCTAAAAGAGTGCAGCCTGCCGTGGCGTCGGCGGGCAAAGCATGCACGCTTTCTGAACACAGCTGAAACGGCTGCACTCTGCTGCAGGTGTGCCAAGTGGAGCGCCCGTTACAGCTTGCGTGTCCTTCTGCTGCTGGGAGACCAGAGCGGCACTGAGCCAGCATGAGCAGCCAGATAGGCGAAGCGTGAGTGGCACCCTGCGAGCTGCTGTTTTTCGTGACAGTGAAGCCATCAATGGCTGCAGATACTCTAAGTGTGTGGCCAGTATGTCACACATTCTGATTCTTCATGCTGTCTTGGCTTGCTCGCTGCTGGCAAGGGCAGTCTTGCCGGCTACAGCGTGCCGCCGATCCACATGTGTATCAGTATAGCTGTGAAATGAAGGTGGTCGACACCGTCATGGATACTCCTTTGCAGTAAAATTCACGTTTCTTGCTGCTCACCTTGATCCAGGCATCAGAGCAGTTTTAGGCCGTCTTGAGGGCACACCACTGACCTGGTAAGCGGCTGAGATATTGCTCAGCGGGGAGACTGATGCTTGCTGCTGCGTCCAGTGAGAAGACACGTGCCCCACTCAACCAGCTGTGGAGGCCAAGACTCACTTTTTGAACCCCCTCTGGCGGGATGGCGGGATCCCGCTACCTTCAAAGAAACTCGCGACCCCAAGCCGAAGCACAGCGCACTCCCCAAGCCGAAGCACAGCGCACTGAAGACCACCCGTGGCACATGGCATCAACACAGCACTGTCGCGGGCGGCTGGCTGGCCCCTGCGCCGCGAAGGCGTCGTCGAATTGTCCAGGCCACCGCTGAGGGGCTGAGGGCAAAACAGGGGCCCACGCAAATTTTAACTGAACTCCTTGCCTGCGATGCGGGGCTACCCGGTAAAAGGCCTCATACGCGCTGGTGGAGGAGACTCATTTGCCGACGCTTACGGGCGACGTAGAGCGCGAGGTGATGCTGTGATCCCGCCACGCATGCCGGGGGATCAGGGACTTTTCCTGCCCGGATCGGGCCGCCTGGTGGTCTCTTGGGCGCCTTCATGTACCAGCTAAGTTTTATTAGGTGCCTGAGCGGGAGATTTGGTGCCAATCGGGCAGCCCCTGCCGCATTCGAAACCGAAGGCGTTTCGGCTGCTCTTTCCGAGCCGGGCCATCGACGGTCGTAGTGCCTTATTACCTCGTTAAACTGCATCCCGTGTGACTTTGGCTGCGTGGTGCCCCCTTATTTGGGGCTTCTTGGCGCCCGAGCGTTTCGGAAGCAGCCGCACATCCCGCCATCTCCGGCGGGACCGCGCACCAAGAGGACAGCACAGCTCAAAGCGATAGGATCTCTGCAGTTGGAATGCGATGCTCAGCCTGCCGTGACCGTCGCAGGAAAGGCGAGCCAAGGCTCACGTTTCCCGTTTTGCCGCTTTCCTAGTGCAGAAGAAGCCTAGCAAGCCTAGCAACGGTACTGGTCGCGGCCGCCGCTTTGCTGCAGCCAGCAGCTGCCACCTCATGCGGACATCATGCGCGCCCAGCCGCTGGCGCAGAGAGTGTGGAAGGCGCCCGGCCTTTCGGCGGTTTCCAAATGGAAGAAAAGAGTACGTCTTGCTCACACGCCGAAACCTCGTAGGGGCTTCAGGCTCTTGACACTGAGGCCCCAGCATGCGGCCTCACCGCACTGGAGACAGCTGCAGTGGGCTGCTGTGCGGCAAGCTGGCTGACGCGCCCTACTGTGGCAATGCAGACAGCGGATACAAGGCGCGCCGCTACAAGGCTGCCAAGTGCGGGGGCAACCCTCTTCGCCGCTCGCCGGCAAGCTGCTCGCCCTCCCTACCCTACCTGCTGCTGCACTGCTTAGATTGATAGAGCTGCGGGTTTGATGCTAGTCTTTCTGGCACAGGCGCCCTTGGCAGCCGCCCCCATCCGTTGTCTGGGCCGCCGCCGCCCCGCCGCAGGCCCAGGAGTGGGCCACCCACACCCTGTAGCTGCTGCCCAGCACACATGCTTCAAGCTGGGGATGGCACCGTGCCCATCTTGGACTGCCTGCAGGGCTGCACTCACCACCGTATTGCCGCCGCCGGCCCCTGCAATGGCCAGCCGAGGCCAGAAGAAGCGGGGCCAGGAGGAGCAGGGCAGTGCAGCGCAGGCTGAGCCTGTACCGGCAGATGGCAGCGGCAAGCGCGCTCGCAGCCCGCCGGCTCTCTCCTCGGCCGCGAGGGGCCAAAGGTCTGCCGCCGCTCACTGAGGCACCGCTATTGTTGGCCTCTCGCCATCCCTGCCCGCGCCTGGAAAGCACATCCAGGCGGCCGACAGAGCTTGGCCTGGTCTGGCACTTTCAGCTGGCCAATGCAGGGTGTCCAGCTGGCTGGGCGCTCATGTAGTCATGCTCGCCTTTTGGACGCTTGGCCTGCTCCAAGGAGCAGCGTCCCCCTTGCGTGGCTCTGACAGCTCAGCCTGGTGCCTTGCAGACCATGCACGGCTGCATACAGGCGGGGCGGGCGGCCGCTGCTCTCCTGCTGCTGGCTGACGGCGGAGCAGGCCGCCATCACTGCGCTGGCAGAGGGCCTGGCTGGCGGTGCAGCCGGAGCCCAAGGTGCCTGTGGGCGCGGCGGCTGCCCGCAAATGTCCAGATCAGCTCCATGGCAGGTGAGACCTGCCCATCCTCAGTGCCGCAATGCCGCCCCTTGACTCCTGCAGCTGCCTGCCATTGGTGTTCTGCACGCCGGCGGAATGTGGGATCGTGCTGAGAGGACACTAACGTGATCCACTTGGCGCTGGCGGCAGCTTTTGCACCGCGAACGGGCGTTGAGGGGGTGCGGCACGGTGCAGCAGGCGTCGCTCGCCCGAAAAGCCAGGCAACAGCTGGCGACAGAGGCGCGCCTGCTTGGCAGGCTCTCACAAAAGTGCTCTGCCTTTCAACAAAACGAAGCACTCCTGACCAAAACATCTGCTGTCCCACTCACTTGCCTACAGAACCACCCACCTGCGGCCGAGGTAGGACGCCAAGCCCACGTTGTTAGCCCTTGCCACCTGGGACTTGCTTTGGGCAACGCCCGGCCGGCCACACGGGCGGCAGCAACCATTTATCGTATGTGAATGTTCCCGTCCCCTTACTCGCGGAAGTTCGGTGCTTTTGCGGCTACCTCGCAACACATATTCCCTCGCATCTACCCCAGATCTCGCCCGAAACCGGCCGGAGCGCTCGCTTTTGCAACGTTTTTAAGGCCAGAGAGTCGGTTTTAGTGGCTCTCTTGGCCCTAGTTATCCATGTTGGTTGCGGCTACTGCCCTATTGAGGGAGGGCTGCAAGCTCCAGATGGCTTGCTCCCTCGGCCCCACGCCAGCGCCTGGAAGCAAGCCCAGGCGGCTGACAAGCTTGACCTGAACCAGTGCAACAGCACTATGGTTAGCTAACAAGTGAATGGAGCGGCCGCACGCTTGCTTTTTTTGCCAGCTGTCCTGCTGCTCTGCAGCAGGCTGGGCTGGCTCCTGCCAGCAGGAGCAGCGGGCATCACGCAGTTTCTGACTTGACATCCGGTGCTTTGCAGATGGCCATGCTCTGGGCTGAGCAGGAGGCGCTCCAGGCGCTGCTGCTACTCTCACAGCCAATGGCTGAGAGTGTTCCGGCCCTTGAGCCGGAGGATGTTGCGCTCCCTGGGCAGCCGGAGGACCTGCTGGCGGCGGTGCCCGCTCCGCGCCCGACGCGGAAGCGGCAGCAGGCCGTCGCCCTCCAGGATTTCGACCTGCACGGTGAGCGTAACTTGACTGCAGCCATCTGCTGCCAAATGCCTTGCACCGAGCAGCAACCGGGCTGACGTGGCCGGCCATGGGCTTTGCAGCCGAGGATGAAGAGGAGGAGGCGGGGCACCGCCGCCGCGCCACCAAGCGCGCGAAGCACGCAGGCAGGGCCCATGCTCCTCACAGCACGCCCGGGCTGAACAGCGCTCCATGGTTGACTGACTCCTGGCTGTCCGGTGCAGGCGGCCAGGCAAAGGCAGCCAAGGCCGGTGCTGGCGCTGCGCCCAGCAAGGGCAAGAAGCGCGCAACACGCGCTGGCAAGTCTTCTCTCCCCTTCAAGCGACCAAGCCTCCGCTGCACTGGCTCCAAAAAGAGTACCCAGGAAGGCTAACGCCACACTGACTGCCGCAGGCGGCGCCACCCAGCAGGCCTCCGCCCCGGCTGCTGCTGCAAGCCCCGCTGCCGCGCACCCGCCGCCGCTGGAGTGCGCGCTACTCCCCTGCTGCCCGCAGCCCACCGTACCCCGCGTTTGTAGGTTTGCTGACGGCTGCGCTGGCGTTGCGCAGGCCTGCCGCCGCCGCCGAGCCGCTGCCGCCAACCTCGCCGCCGGACATGAGCGCCGGCAGCAACAAGCGCGGCCGGGCGGAGCCTGACGTGGACACCTTAGCCAGTGAGGAGGCTCCGCCAAAGCGGGCGCGCGGTGAGGCCCCTGCCCACAGCCACCGCCAGGATCCTGCTCAACTCAGCTGCGGCCACATCTGGCTGACGCGCCGCCCCGCGGCCGGCTGCAGGCGGGGCAGTTGTGGAAATCGCCGTGAACGCCTGCGGCCGCCGCCGTTCCAGCCGCCTCGCCCGCCGCATATAGGCAGCCCAAGCGACGTCCGCCGCCAGTGGGCATCCCTGCTACAGGTGAGGCACTCCCTCACGCTGTTGCCTGCTCGTTCCTCATGTTGCAGTTGGCTGCCAGCCCCCTCGCTTCACTTCACCACACGGCAAGCATTAGTCGCTTGTTTCCTGAGTGATACCGCTGCTCAAACGCGTGGGGCCTGCAATCTAGCCTTTCCTATGCTCCCTGTCCTTCAGCATCCAAAAGCACAGCCCAGGCAGCCGACAGCGCTTGGCTGATTCGGGCCACAGCGCCTCCGGGTGGCCTCAAGCCAATTGCACAGCATGTCTTGGACATCATTTCTTTGCGCCTGCCTTTCGGATCCTTGGCCTGCTCCCCAGGGCAGCGAGCCCCTTGTGCAGCTCTGAGGGATCAGCTTGCTGCCTTGCAGACGATGCCCATCTGGCGGACAGAGTCGAGGCGGGCGCCGGCCGGCCTGCTGCTGCCGGGCGTGCCCACGCAGGAGCAGGCGGCCATCATCCTGCTTGCCAAGGGCCTGGCGGCAAAGCCGGGTCCCAGGGTGCCGCCTCGCGAGCGGCATCGCCCGCAGCGGCTGCTCGACTTTGTCTTGGATGGTGAGAGAGTCGCGCCCTGCAGCTCTCGCTCTGCTGCAAGCTGCAGGGCCCTGCACCGAGCAGCAGCCGAGCTGACGCGGCTGGCCTCAGCCGTGCAGAAGGTCAAGGAGCCTGGCCGAGCGAGTGCCTATGCAAGCTGATGATGTGTGCCCTCCCAGTGAGCAAGCGCGTCCGGTGGCTGCTGAAAATGCGAGCGCAGGTGGGTCTCACCAGCCTCCTGACCCAGGGGTGCCCTGCAGTCTGTCTGCTGCCTGCCGCTGCTCTCAGCCCGTATCAAAGCTAAAGCGCTCTCCGGCGGCTGTGTAGCGTAGCTGCACCCCTGGGAGGAGGCCCTCCGCGGCCGAGGCAGAGCAGGCGCTGCGGAGCGCCAGCGCGGGACGGCGTGGCAAGTCTCTGTATCCCTGCTTAGATTCCGGCCGCCTTCAACACCGATTGATTTGCTGAGCTGGCGCGTCAGCTGCAGGGCTGCAGACGGTCCCTGCTGAATATCCCCAGCCGCCGTGGCTTGGCATGGCTGTGGCGAGCTTCGCGGACGCATTGGATGCCGGCCTCGCTGGCCGTTGCCGCAATGTTGGCCGGCACATGCACTGAGATCATGCTTGGCGAGGCGGCTGCCGGCGGGCTGCTCGGCTGAACAGGCCTTCCTCCTGCGCGGTGAGCGGCCTCGCCTGCTTCCTCCTGCCAGCCGGCGTGCATGCAATGTATTATGGAGGCAAACCCGGGTTGCCGGCGGGATACTTGCAACTCCAGGGACGGCCAGGGCCTCCTGCTGCTCTTTCTTTCCTCTGCCCCTTGCCTGCTCGGTTTCTCTTCAGCTGTGCCGCATTAGTCCAAGCTGCCGCGCTCCCTGCCCCAGCTTTGCCGCCCCAGCTTTGCGGGCCCGCCCCAAGAGCCGCCTGCGACTGCCCTGCTGCGCAGCCGCCCCCCTGCTTCTTTTCCTGCTCTGAATGAGGCAGCAGGCTTAGCAGCCCGAGCCCCGCGCCTGCCTCAGCCAGCAAAGCTGCTCAATGCAGGTGGCGTGCGCCTGGCCGGCAGATGCAGCGACGGCCGCGGGGGGCTTGTTCAACGTCGACACACCGCAGCTGCCAGCCGCTCCATGGAGTGCGGGTTCCCCGACCCAGGCGCCCCTGGCGGCGCTGCGGACGGGGAGGCTGAGGAAGCGCGCTGCGAGCGTGCTCAGCAACGTCACGGCGGCGCGGCCGATGAGCACGCGACCATCTGCGCCACAGCCAGGCAGGTGGACTGCCGGTGCGTTTGTGTGCGTTGCGTTGCGTCGGAGTGAGGTGGCTTGCAGACTGGGACATGACTTTGCAAGGATGCTGTGTTTGAGATCACACCGAGCGAAACCCACCGCAGGAACATGTTCTTTACACCCTTCCACCCCTCCAAGTGTGCATCCGCTGGCAACAGAGGTCACTTGTGTCTCAAGCACGCTGGGCAGCCGGCGTTACTCACTTCGTGCTGATTGCTGCTGGGGGCACTCGAGCAAGCTGTCCTGAGGCCCAGCTGCCCCTGCCCGGCCAGCCCAAAGCGGAAGTAGGCCACCTGTGGACAGGCAGCGAAGCAGCCGGCCACGCGACTGCTTGTTCAATCAGCAGCCGGGGAGAGGCGAGAGACTCCTGCCTGCCCTCAGGGCCGGAGGAGGCGGCCGCAGCGGCTCAGGGCTTGTTACACAGGAGGGGGTTGGCGCTGCTGCTTGAACTCATCTGCATGCAGCTGCCTGTTGCTGCAAGCCTCTCTGAAAACGGGCTTGGGAGCCCGTTTTCAACCAGCTACCTCGCGGGCAGCCCGGGATCTCTTTGCATCCCGAGCAACGGTTCTCCAAGTCGGGCACAGAAGCTCCGAAGCGGTGTCTGAAGGACGTAGGTACACTGTTTATCGCTCTCAAAGCCTCCAATCGTGGCCTGTAGTCGTCAGGAGCTTGCAGCAGGCGTCGCTCGCCCGAAAAGCCAGGCAACAGCTGGCGACAGAGGCGCGGCTGCCCTGGCACTCCACACTTGAGTCCTCTAATCTTTCTGTGAGCCTCAAGCACGGAAAGTTAATAAACCTCTTCTCGGAGCATAGCCGACGACGAGCCGAGGTAGGACGCCAAACCCGCGGTATTCGGGCCCTGCCACCTGGACTTCGGCTTTCCGGCCGCGCCCGGGAGACTCTTGCGGCCGGCTGAAGTATGTTGGCACCTTATTTCTGTCACAGTGTTCCTTCGCCCGGAACCCCGGCGCTCCGACGGCCGCCTCGCAACACAGATTCCCTCGCATCTACCCCAGATCTCCCCCGAAACCGGCCGGAGCGCTCGCTTTTGCAACGTTTTTTAGGCCAGAGAGTCTACCTTAGTGGATGTATTGAGCCTGGTTATCCATGCTGGTTGCTGTTACTGCCCGACTGAGGGCTGCAAGCTCGAGTTGGCTCGCTCCCTGGGCCCTACGCCAGCGCCTGGAAGCAAGCCCAGGCGGCTGACAAGCTTGACCTGAACCAGTGCAACAGCACTGACGAGTGACCGGGGGCGGTCGCACGGCTGCCTGAGCTGCCAGCTGTCCTGCTGCTCTGCAGCAGGCTGGGCTGGCTCCTGCCAGCAGGAGCGGCGGGCATCACGCAGTTTCTGACTTGACATCAGGTGCTTTGCAGATGGCCATGCTCTGGGCTGAGCAGGAGGCGCTCGAGGCGCTGCTGCTACTCTCACAGCCGATGGCTGAGAGTGTTGCGGCGGCCCTTGAGCCGGAGGACGTTGCGCCCCCCGCGCAGCCGGAGGACCTGCTGGCGGCGGTGCCCGCTCCGCGCCCGACGCGGAAGCGGCAGCAGCCCGCCGCGCTGCAGGACTTTGTCCTGCATGGTGAGCACCACATCTCTGCAGCCGTCTGTTGCTAAATGCATTGCACCGAGCAGCAACCAGTTTTTTTCAACATGTCCCGCCACGGCCGCGCAGGTGAGGAGGACGAGGCGGCAGGGCCCCGCCGCCCCACCAAGCGCGCCAAGCGCGCAGGCAGGGCCCATGCTCCTCACAGCACGCCCCGGCTGAACAGCGCTCCATGGTTGACTGACTCCGGCCCGTCTGCCGCAGGCGGCCGTGCGAAGGCTGCCAAGGCCCGCAGTGGTGCTGCGCCCCGCGGCGGCAAGCGCGCGACCCGCGCTGGCGAGTCTCCTCTCCCCGCTGAGCAAGCAAGCCTCGGATGCACTGGCTGCAGGATGAGCAGCTGAAAGGATGACGCCACGCTGCCTGCCGCAGGCGACGCCCCGCAGCCGGCTTCCGCCCCGGCAGCTGCTGCGGCCCCCGCTGCCCCCGCCGCCCCGCCGCCGCCGCCGCCGCCGGAGTGAGCCACCACTCCTTTGCTTGCGGCTGCTGTGCGCACCATGTGGGCTTGCAGACTAAAACGTATCTGCTGGCGCACTGCAGGGTTGCGCACGCGGCTGAGCTGCTGCCTCCGTCTCCGGCGACGAGCGCCGGCAGCAACAAGCGCGGCCGGGCGG
>BHFV01000182.1:0-12231 GCA_003568905.1 Trebouxiophyceae sp. KSI-1
GGGGGGGGGGGGGGGGGTTCACCGCTGAATAGCGGATGCGGTCAGCTGCCCTGCTGAAAGCCTCCCGCGGCGCCCGGCCCTGACCGGCCAGCAGGACGCTGCTGCAGCCGTTCAGGAAGACCTGGCCGAAGAAGCCCGCTTGGTGCAACGGCTTGAGCCACGGGATCTGCGAACGCAAGGCTGGAATCAGGCACCAGCTGTGTGAGTGCGGGAGTTCAGGCGCGCTGGCGGCAGCGGGGCTCCTCAGTGGCTAGACTTCTGTCAGCACGGAAGGAGCTCAGGGAATCATCGAGGAATATCGATGCATCATCGGAGCCCCGCTGCTGTGGAAAACAGTGTGGCGCGGCATTAGCATGCTGTGCTTCCAGACAGGCAGGCGCTGCGCTGGCTGCTGATGCAGGCAGGGAGGCGTCGAGGGGCGCGCAAGCGTGCGAGGGGCGCCGCGCCTGGAAGCGGAGCGAGGCCGTTGCCGAGCACTGCAGGTCGCCGCCGAGAAAGTCATGCAGGCGCCCTTGCGGCTCCTCCTCCGCCGCCTCGGTGCCGTTCGCGTCACTCTGCGGCAGCATGCCGTCCTGATCAACCCGACAGCCATGGCGGCGTGCTCGATCGGGGAGTCGAAAGTGGGAATGCGCTGATCAGATGCTCACCGGCGCCTGCAGCGCCTGGAGCAGCGGCCGGGGGTTTCGGCAGTGCAGGCGCACGCCGAAGATATCAATCACTCGCGGCTTGGGGGCAACATTCAGCCCAACGCCCCAGCGCAGGCCGGTGCGCTGCGCCCGCAATCGGTCCCGCGCGATCTCGACGTATTGCAGCGGCTGGGGCGCCCCACGAGTGACCCCAGAGTCCGTGCGGCCCTTGCTGGCGCCATGCCCCATCCATGCGCTGCCGGCCCCGCAGGGCGGCTGAGATAAGCGGGCGCTGATGGCCGGGGCGGCGGCATGGCCTGGGCGCCAGCCTGGGCAAAGAAGGCGCACCCGCTGCCGCCGCGGCGGCTGTTTCCGCGCGTCCACCTCGCCCAGGCCTTTGAAGTAGAAGCCGCGCATGCCGCCGCTGGCGCCGCCCGCCGAGAACCTGCGGCCTCGCCACCACCCAACGCATCAGGATCCCCGCCGCTGGCTTGGCCCCCACGGCACCCTGCTCGAGGCGGGCCGCACCGCTCGCTGATGGGCGTCTGCCGCTGCCAGAAATCAGGG
Source organism: Trebouxiophyceae sp. KSI-1 (assembly GCA_003568905.1). NCBI lineage: Eukaryota > Viridiplantae > Chlorophyta > Trebouxiophyceae > Trebouxiophyceae sp. KSI-1. Next base: position 1,194 of record BHFV01000182.1, read on the forward strand.
CCCCATGGCAGCAGCAGCCCCGAGCTGCCGGCCAGCGACAGCACCACGCCGGGCGCCAGCTGCGCGAAGCACTGCCCGTGCAGCTCCTGCCGGCCGAAGCGGAGCGCCCGCGAGTCCGCCCACAGCCCCGCCACCTCCGTGCTCGACCTGCCAGAGCAGCCACCAGCCTGGCGTCACACACCACCAGTCCCTTCCCAGTCCCCGCTGTCTCCGCCACACACAGCTCAGCCAGCTAACAACACACATCCCACCTTCGCCCCCACTCAAGCCAGCGCCCCCCTCGCCTGCCTCATACGCGCGCCACTGCCACCACCCTGCCCAACACCGCCAACCCTGCTCAGGACAGCCAACTGCAGCAGCGCCACCGGACCTGTGCTGAAGCTCCTGCCTCCGATCGGGCAGCGATGGGGGTAAGTTGCACCGGCTCTGAGCAAATGGAAGGTCCCCATTCATTCCTTTATCCTGGGAGAATCGCACGCAGTTTCCGCCGCACAAAACGGGCCATCAACAAGAAACGATTTACACCCGGGTTTTCTGGGGATGAAAACCCGGTAGCCTTCTTCACATGCATCAGAAACGTTTTTTCCGGGGATAAAGAACCTGTAGCCTTGTTCACATGCATCAGTGGTCCCCGGGTGGGGGCCGCGCCTCAGCCCCCAGCCGCGCGTCGGCCAGAAGGGGTGGTCGAATGTGTTGTGCCGCCACAGGTAGCCGGCCGCGCTTTTGAGCGAGTGGCCCAGCTGCTGCTTGACTGCGTGGGACGCGCGGCGGGAGGGGTCTGCCAGCTGGCGCCAGCCGAGCTCGTAGGTCAGCGTGTGCCGCCCCTCCTCGCTGCACGGAGCCGCGGGCGAGACTTGAGCACTCTCTGTGAAGTGACGAAGATAATAATTTATTGCGGAATAAAAATTGGAATTGTATTCTGCCAGTGGCGCCAGCCAAGCTCGTAGGTCAGCGGCCCTCCTCGCCGCACGGAGCTGCGGGCGAGACTTGGGCACTCTGAAGTGTATTGAAGATTGAATAATGATAACAAATAATATTAATATCAGTTTGTTTGTTTGAATTTATAATAATACAGAATAATGATTTGAATTTACCAATGAATTTAAGAAGGAATATGAGAATAAATTTAAAAAGAGTTTATTTTGGCAGTGATCTCCACTTCATTTCAGCGAAGAATCAATTTCCTCGATCAATCAGGGCAAACGCATCTGGTTTTGCCGCTCCAGAGCAGAGGAGCCGTATCAAACTCCAGGGCCAAGCAACAACAGGGAAATCGCCGCAGTTATCACTCTTGCGGCTCGCGACAAAAGTGCAGCCCAAAAAATTCACCCTGAAAAGAGCAACGGCTTGTTTGCATGTATTTTGCCACGTTTCCTCCCACAATGGATGAAATGTCACACAACATAACATTAGGTAATAATTGTGCCAGAGGGGCATGCTTCTGCAGCAACAGCAAGCCGCCCCGCACAGTCTCCCAGTGAGAAAGCCTCGTCTGATTCTTGCCGCCCAGCTGGACGTGGTAAAACTCCTCAAACATACATGACCCAAATTGCTTTAACAATTCAATGCTTTTCTTCATGGCTGAAGCGCATATTGGCAGCGCCAGCAGGCCGCCCCGCTTCGTCATCAGACGGCCCAGCCGGACCTGAAAATTCACTAATAAATGGCGTCGATTCAAGGGCTAAACAACAACCAAATTCTTTGTTTCGCAGGGGAGGCGCGCCTCTGCAGCGACAGCAGGCCGCCCCGCATCGTTTCCCGGTAGGAGGACCACTTCTGGTTGTCCCGGCTCAGCTGGTGGACGGCCAAGTCCCCGTTCCAAGGCCGGGCAGCCAGCCGCGGCCGAGCCAGCTTCAGCGCGACTTCCGACACGAGCTCCCCGCCGCTCAGCAGCGCCGCCAGGCTGCTGGGCTGCTTGCCGACCTCCCAGCAGAGCTGCAGGTGCTCCGCCCAGCCGAGAGCGTTCGCCAGGCTGGCCTTCATGTCGACCGAGCCTGTCCCGGCGGGAGGCACCGAAATGAGCCGCAACTTTAGGTTTTTAGATTTAAGGGTTTAGGGCGAAACCCTACAATACAAACTCCTAAAGCCTTGAACCGACTCAAGCCCGAAACTCTGCTCGCTCTCCAATTTTCGAAAAGCTGTTACAGTCGAACCTCGATGAGCGGCGCTTCGAGGAGAGGTTTGCCTGCTGTGAGCGGCCGGCCTCTCAGGGAATTCAAAATTTACGAAATTCGCAGGCAATGACATCTTGTGAAGTGGGATCTCACTCCAAAAATCACGCCAAGCGACCGGCTTTCTCGGCCACGGGGGGAGGGGGGGAGGGCAATTAACGAGGTTTGTATACTGATTCAGACTTGAGTTCCGACGGGAACCGGCAATAAGTGCCCCACAGCGCAGCACCAAGCAGGTCTCTGCTCCATTTTTTTCGACAACGGCGCCATTATACTTGAATGTGAATATCAAAGTCCGTGATTTTGAATTCCAAGGGAGTCGGCAGGACATGCGCAGCGGCACTGAAGTGTGAGCACCTGCCTGCCTGGCTCGGCTTGGTGAGTCAATTAGTAAGATTTGTGTTCCAAGTTGTAACTCCTCGCACAACGAGCAGGGCAGGTCAGGCGGAGTGCTGCCGGCGTGCATGCTGTGGGAGATTCGCATTTAGAGGCCGCAAGGCTGGATGCTGCAGCAGCAGGCACTGGAAACAAGGGAAGTGAAGAGAGGCGTGCCTTGCGCCCCCTGAACAAAGGTGCCAATGTGCAGGCCTAGCCGCTGGCGCTCCGCCACGCTGACGACGACATCACACCACTCGGGATGCTGCGCGCCCTGCAGCCGGCCGTGTAGACCGTATGTCAGCCATCCATTGGGAGCGCTGAGGATGCGCCTGCTGTCGAGGCGGCACGCGGGGGACGTGCTGACCGGCGGTGGCTCGGCGGCCGTCAGGTTGATGGCGGTGAAGATGTCCAGGCTCTCCAGCGCGTGGTACAGGTCGTCCAGCGCGTCTCGCAGCTCGTGGAAGGTGTGCACGTTGTCTAGCGCCTCCAGCTCCCGCTCTATGACGCCTTCCCGCGTCCGTTCCAGGCCACTGCAGCCGAGGTGAGCAGATTGAGCGACCTGGGACGGCGACAAGGGACGGCCAGACGAAGGCCGGGTCAAGGCCGTGCGATTTACAGACAGATCAGATGGGTGTTTGGAAACGATGACTGTGCTGCCAGGCCGCGTCCCTCAACACCCCGGCCGCCTGAGGCGGCGATCGCATCCGATGCTCGGCATGGCAGGTGCCCGAGCACAGGAAGCGGAGCGCACATGACTTTGTATCGCCGCACTCGCACCGGCTTGTCCGCCAGCGCCTCCAGCCGCTCGTACAGCGCCGTCTGCTGCTGCACGAACTGCTGGATCTCCTCCGGCACCTCGGCGCCCGAAGTGGATGCTTCCGGCTGCCGGCCTTCGGCAGCGCCATCGTGCTCAGCCACCATCACAAATCCGGCCACTTATGCGGCCTCCCCTCCCTGTCGTTACTGATTGGCATTTTCATGCATGGGGCCCTCTCCCCTCTCCATGCGTGCGCCCTGTGAGATGGGAGCTGCCTTACAAACGCGAAGCGCGTAGCCGTAAGCGCAAAAGGGACAGAAACTCACGAAAGCCAGCGTGCCAGCCGAACACAGTACCCAGTGCAGTGTCCCTCACGCCAGCAAACGAACGCCACGCCGCTTGCCTGGCGGGCATCGCCGGCAAGCAGGCAGCGGCGCGAAAGCCAGCTCAGAACAGCGCCAGGGAGGAGAGCGCGAGCGTGTAGACGAGGACGGACACGAGTCCCACTGCATTCACGCCGCCGTAATCCTTTGGCCGCTCCGTCTCTGCAGCAGCAGACAGCTGCTTCAGTGGCTTCTTTTGGTCATGCTGGAGGAAGTGGCTTCTTTTGGTTTTGCTGGAGGAAGTATTGGTTTTAAAAAGACACCCATATTCAAGCAGCCGTCTCATGAGGGCAAGTGCAGCCGTGTTGTCTGCAGCAAGGCGCAAGAGCCGCTTCCTCATCGGGAGTGCACTGCATTGATTCGACTGCTGGAAAAGGCGTGCTTTCGTGTATCACAAGCAGATGTTGGCAGCAAGGAGCAAGCGCCGCTTCCTCGTCGGGAGTGCACTGCATTGATTCGACTGCTAAGGAAAAGGCGTGCTTTTGCGTGAAGTAGCCAGATGCGCGCTGTGGAGTTGAGAACAAGGTTTCAAGAGTGCAAAGGCAAGGCAAGGCGTACCGATGAGGTTGCCGTTCATCCAGGCATCAAACTGGGCCGCGTTCCAGAAGCTGGGGAAGCAGCCGGCGTTTCCGGCGCCCGTCCTGCCGGTGGAGACCGAGCCGCCCTCACCCTCGCTGGAGGCAGCCAGCGAGGTGTCTGCAGCACAGAGGCCCATCAGGCCGGCCCCTCTCCAGCAGTGGGCAGCCACCGGAGTCTTCTGCCATGCTGCCCCGTTGCTCGAGATACTGACTCGGCAAGGGGAGGAGGTGAGGGGGGGTCGGGAGGCACCCGTGCCGGCCGCCGCCGCCGCCGAGGCTGGCTGCGCATACGGCGAGTTTGCCGGAGCGTACTGGTCGTACTGCAGGCCAGCTGCTTCGCCGAAATCGTTCTGCCATGTTGCCAGGCCGGCCGCCATCGCAGGCCCGCCCGCCATCAGCCGCCGCCGGCCCTGCAAGCAGACGTAGTGGCATCAGCGCAGCTCCGCACCTCCCTGCCAGGTCACAAGAGGAAAGGGGTCTGAGGGAACGCACGCTGTTGCTGTTGAGCACGGCCTGCTGGGTGGCCGAACAGGAGGGCACGCCCTCCGCCGCCTCGCCGGGCGAGTCGCTGCAAGCCGGCAGCGGCACCTGCGACTTGAACAGCTCGCACTTGGCCACGAAACTCGACCACTCCTTGCCGGCGACCTGCGCGCCAGGCGTGGCTGGTCAGCAGGTGGGAAGCATGGGGAGCCGGCTAGGAGCGGCGGCTTGATTGGCAGGCGCACCCAGAAGCAGTCGCGCAGCTGGCTCTCCGGCGGGCAGCCGTCCGTCGTCGTGATCTGCAGCGCCTCCAGGATGCCCAGGCGGCAGCCCATGCGGCGCTGCGAGTTCAGGAACCAGGGCTGCGTCCTGCATCACCCGCCCAGGCCTGGCTCAGCGCGTTGCAGGATCATTACCTGGCCACAAAAGGCACACACATTGCAATCTTGGCCGTTTTCCACCCAGTCGGAACAGGCGTGAGCACGGCACGCGACGCCGATGCATCCTTGCGGCCGCGACTGTTTCCATGGAGGCACACCGGTTGTCCTGCGATGGCTCGGTGGAGGTCAGCAGGTAATAAGAATTGAAGATGGTGTTCAGGTCGGCCAGACAGCTCGGGCTGAGCTCGTCGACGGCGCCATGCGTCGGGTAGAGGTATGCCGCGCAGCTGCGGACGGCCAGGGCGGCCAGAGCCGCCACCAGGACCCCGCGCATATCGCGAAGCCGAAAATGCGGCGCGATCGCCGCAGCGCGAGTGGGTGCCGCATCAGGCGTGCGCCAAACTCACGCTGATTAGGGCTTCCGTTCCGGGAGCAGGGAGCAGACAGCGCACAGCACAGCGCCCGGCACTGCCGCACGGTACTCAGGGCTCATCTGTGGTGCTCGCTTTGACGCAAGCTTCCACGCGAGATCATTTGTTTCCGTCGCAGATTTCGCCGCATCTAGTCGCCCATCTGCTCGCATGCGCATTCGTTCGACGCCCAGGCCCTCGCAATCGCACCAGGGCATCGCATGATCCCGCTGACGTGCCGGAAGCGATGCGACGTGTGCCATGCCGATGGGCGGCGGCGGCGGTGGCGCTGGCCGTGGCCAGCCTGCTGCCGCCAGCGGGCTCTCTGGAGGCCAACAGCAGCTCTCGCGCAGTGCGTTGGCACGTCCAGCGAACCCCTGAATGCTCGGCACCAGTCGTGGCGGCTCACAGCTCTGCGGCCGCCATCGCAGGAGGGCCAGCCGCTGCGTTTCTGGCTGGACGAGTACGCCTTCTCAGAGGGCGAGACGACCATCCTACGGGAAGTCATCGAGGTCAGCATACTGCCTCTTGGCACGTAACTGCCCGCTACTCCTCCGGCATGGGCAGTTACAGTGCAACTGTCACTGCAGGAGGCAGGCCCCGAGGTCGCCACAGTCGCCGGCGAGACCAAGGCGGGCTTCCTCTCCATGAAGGGCTTTTATGCCCCGGAGCAGTGGGACGTCTATTGGACCGGCCGCCAGGCACCCTCCCCACCTCAGAACCGGCCTGTCAGGCCTGGCCGGGCCTTCTCGATCCTTGCGGCGGCAGCGTTTGGTTGCCACGCAGGGCTGCCTACGCGCGCTGCCGCATGCGCTGCCCGGCCACAAGGTCAGCTGCGTGCCGGGGCTGCACGAGCTGACGATGAAAGACAGGCTGGTCGCGCGACTGACACACTTTTACGGAGAGGGCGCCTTTGCCATCATCCCCCGCTCGTACCTGCTGCCGGTGCAGTACTGGCAGTGGCGCCTCTGGCTGGCTAGCCGGGTGCGGCCCCGCCCTTCCATCCGCAATGCACCAGCATGGTGCTAGGAGCGCAAGTTGCGAGAAGGGGTTGTAACTGCTGCGGCGCAGCGGCCGGAGGCGCGCGGCAACATGTGGGTGCTGAAGGAGGAGCGCCACCGCGGCAAGGGCGTGCATGTGATGCCTCTGGCGGAGGCGGTGCAGAAGGCCAAGGCGCGGCGACTGGAGGGAAACTTCGACCTGGCGCAGGCGTACATCGCCGACCAGATGACCGTGGCCGGCCGAAAATTTTACGTCAGGCACGCACCTCCTCTCCTGCTTCTCATTTGCACACTGTACCGAAAAGGCAGACGAGAGCGTGGCGTTGGCGCGCAGGCTGTGGGCGGTCGTGACCAGCTCGCTGCCGCTGCGCGCCTACCTCTTCGACGGCGGCGTCGTCATCTTCGGCAACTCGACGCCCGAGAAGGACGGCGGCGGCGGCGGCGGGAGCGCCGACGACCTGATCGTCAACCTGTGGTCGCTCGGCCGCACTACGGAGGCCGCGCCGTGGAGCATCGCGCAGTTTTGTTCCCACCTCGACAACCTGACCGGCTCGCGCGCGACCTTTGACGCGCTGTGGCGTGGCATGCAGCGCGCGTTGGGTGCGGCGCAACTCCGCGCCCGTCACCGCACGCGGTCGCGCCTTCCGTCCCTGACCGATAAAATCGATTGGAGCGAGCATGCGCGCGCGTTGTCGCAGGGCTGACGTTTGCGGCGGGCGCGCCGTCGATGCGCTTCGGCGCCGCCGCCTTCCCGGTCGCGGCCGCCGGCGCGACGTTCGAGGTCGTCGGCGTCGACTTCCTGGTCGACGAACGCATGAAGCCGTGGCTGCTCGAGGTCAATGCGGTGCCCTCGCTAGCGCGCCAGGTCCTCGACTGCAGCAAGCGGCCCGAGGGCTGCCGCGCGGCCGGCGAGGCCGCCAACGTGTTCGACTCAGAAAAGGAGGCGTTCGTGCGCAGCCTCTTCCGGCTGCTGCGGGCCACGGCCGGCACGGGCGTCTCCCCGGGCGCCGGCACTCCCAGCAGGGGCCTGACACTGGCCGAGTTCCTGGCCAGGCAAGCCAGCCGATCCCCCTCCTACAAGCAGCCCTGGCTTGCGACTTGCAAGTTGCTGGTGGGCAGGGGCGCTGAAGCTCTGGCAGCGCAGGTGGAGCTCCAACGCGACTGATCTTGCGGCCCTCAACCAGAGCCGTCAGGACGCGCAAGCGGCTGTCTCGAGTGATCTCGGCTGGCAGGCGGCGGCCCCGAGCGCGAAGCCTGCGTCGCTGCGGGACCTGAGCAACTCGGGCAGGGAGTTGAAGGCTGCCGAAGAGACGCCTGCTGGTGAGACCATCTTGGCACGATCAGATCAGCCAGCTTGTCAGTAATCACCCAACAGCCCTCATAGCTTGCACCCGACCAACAGCCTGCATCCCTGCAGATGGGGAGGCACCACCTCGAGCCGTGCCAGCCGCCGACGAATCGCCCGCCGGTGAGAAGCGCCACACGAAACGCAACTCACCTGCGCTTTCAAAGCAGCTATGCACTTACAAGGCACCCTCCCAACCGCCTGCAGCTGATCCCTGCCTCCTCCGTGCAGGCAATGGGGCGCACCTGCCCACAGACACTGCCCCAGCGCCTCCCCATGTTACCCGCGCGACCTCTGTTGCAGCGGCAGCTGGCCTGCACAAGTACGTCCCTGAGGAGCACAGGACAGTGGTGCGGCGGCGGGAGGGGCAGCAGGAGGCCGACAGCGGCGAGCTGGAGGCGCACCTGATGGCTGAGAGCCGAGCTGAGGTGGCGGCCGCGCTGGCCAACCGGTTCCTGCCGCTCATGATGGTGCCGGAGGCGGCTGCCTACTCTGTCAGCCACCAGACCAGGTTCCCCTTGCCCTTCCTTCCTTCCTTCCTTCCTGCCTTCCTTCCTTCCTTCCCTTATGAGACAGTGCCAGAAACGCATGCAGCCTGCTCGAGGTATTGCTCGCTTTACTGCTGCGCATGCGGCTTGCAAGGTCCAGGGGCTCGCCAAGCGCCGCTCTGGAGCACGCTGCCGATTGACTTTTGCCGCATTACCATGCGCACCTCAGCGAGCTGGATTGTGAAGCTGGAGCCTCTAGCAAAGCCGGCGGTTGGCCGTGATGGGCAAGGCTCCCTGGGACTGGCCTGCTGCTGCCTGGCTGCCGGCAGGCTGCAGGCTCACTCTGTGTCCCCCGCGGCAGGGGCTCCATATTTCCACAGCCCCATCCAGGGCCTGGAGCAGACGCCGGCGGCGGCGCCTGGCGCCTGCTGCTGCTGCCGGTGCGGCCTGTGGTGGCTGCTTACGGCGGGCTTGGGCGCACCTTGGAGCGGCTGCGGGCGGGCCTCGTGGCGCTGCTGCCGGAGATGAATGTGGAGGTACTTATGGGCATCGCAGGCGCCATTCCAGGTCCCTCCTCCCGGCTTGCTCAGCCCGCCTGTGCGCCCGGCTTCAGGCTTGCCTGTGTGGGCGCTGGGACAGGCTGTCTGGTGCTCATCTGCTATGGGCTTCTGCTCGTTTTAGGCGCCCCGACATGGGTCTGGAGAGGGACCTGCTTGCTGCAATTGCGCTGTTGGCAGGGCGCCGCGATCTGCTGGGACTGCTCGGCAATCACACCATGTATCAAGATCCGACAGCACGCCCTCAGCCTCTCTTTTTTCTCTTTCTTTTCCTTTCCCTTGTATTTCTTTTCTTCAAGCTGAGAAGCGGTACAATGTTTGTTGTTAATCTCATTGATGTCCGCTTGCAGTCTTACATGCATTATTGACAGGCAAGTGGGGGCTGCAGGCGCGGACGGCCTGATCCTGCGCGGCTACCAGCTGTTTGGCTGGGGCGACCGGCAGGGGTCGGTCGAGAGCCTCGGCCTGCTGCCGAAGCACAGGCTGGACCAGGCACTGGCGGACCATGTGAAGGCCCTGGCAGCCGCCCAGGTCCCTCGCTAGGCCAGCTTTGAGTGCAGTTTTCTCAGTGTGAGAGTAGTGGAGCAGGTGTTTTCTGACAGTGTCTGTTTCCTGCACTGCTTGTTTTGACGGTAGAGTTGGAGCAGAGAGATGTGTGAGCAAACGAACTTTGCTTCCTCATAGGGGATCAGATGCGCTAGGAAGGAAGAACTTCTGTGTGTGACTGAAGGCCCAGCATTCACTGATGCCTGATATGTGATGCCTGCCTGCCTGCCCAGCCAGCCGGCATCTGAGCAGCCGCCCTAGGCATAGCTTCTGGCTGTTTTTGACGCATTCTTAGTTGTCGGTTGCGTGATAAAGCCGGACAGGATGGACGGCGCCTACGTCCTGGGCGCACCGGGCGCGGTGGCCCGGCTCGAGGACGTGGTGCGCGTTGCCAGGGGTGCGGCGCATCATCCCCATCCACCTGAGCCGACAGCGAGAGCACCTCTGCGTGATTGTTGATGGCGCGCGTGATGAGGCTGAGCAAATGCTCTACATTGCGCTTTTGCTGATACACTCAGCTGAAGATGCAGCGCCGCATGCCAGCTCGCTCCTCTTGCGCCTCAAGCATAGAGTTAACAAGAGGGTAGCCGCCACACATCAAGCTGCTCTCATCCCAGCTGTACATCCCTCACGCGATCGGAACAGCTGGAGCATGCCTGATAGCGGCAGGCACTGGTCGGCATGCAGGCGCCCAGGTCGAGCTGGACCAGGCCGCGGCGGCTCGCATCAAAAAGGATTCGCCGCAGCCGTCGGCGTTCCAGCCTGAGGCCGAGCCGCCGCAGCCGGCCGCCCTGAGCGCCTCCACACAGCTGTCGGCCGAGCAGGCGCGGGTGACAGTCTTCGCGCTGCTCCTGGAGCTGGTCAACGGCAAGACCAAGATCCGGCTCAAGGCGAGTCCTCATCCGCTGCTCATCGCATCGGCATGTGCTCCGAGCCTGCTTGGAGCGAGTCACAGCAAGGCACGCAGCGGGATGCCGCAGAAGCAAGTGCACACGCTGGCCTGCGTGGCCTGTTTGCCACGACAGGGAGCTCGAGGGCTTCGAGCTGCCCCTGCAGGTGGTGGAGCGGCTGGCGGGGCTGCTGGGGGGGCAGCTGGGCGGGCGGCTGCAGGCGGAGCCGTCAGACGTAGGTGTGCTGGCCCAGCTGGTTGGGCTCCTCACAGAGGGCGGGAGGGAGGCGCTGCCCATTAGCAGCGAGGAGCGGGCAGTGCTCTCTGAAGGCACCGCGCCCACGCTGGGTGCGCTCCCGCTGTCCTTCGTTATGTAATAATAATTAATAATAAGTCATAACGGCAATTGCACACCGTCCCTTTTGCATGCCCCAAGTGCTGCTGCCGGCGGCTTGCTGCCACTGACTGGCTGCTTCACTCTTGTCCATGCCTCCCTCTGCATGACCCCAGAGTGGAGAGTAGCCATGCCGCTTCTGCGCCTGCCTCGCAATGAACCGCCCTTCAGACTGACATTCCTAGCAAAACGGAACATCACATTTTTCGATGTGTGACTGCCGACCCAAAGTTTCATTTGTCCTGTGTCCGGACAGCAGCGCGCAGGGGGGGGGGGGGGGG